>CM053502.1:36515810-36820160 GCA_028627145.1 Eidolon dupreanum
AAGAAAAAGTGACTGAAAGTGAAAATATATACATCTTTCTGGGCAACAGTTCATCATATGCCCAGATCATAGGGACCTTATTGGCAAAGCCTGAAAGATTAGAGACAGGGAGGTCTGGGATAGAGAGGCAAGTGAATGGATATTTGTGAGAGAGCACAGAGTGTGAAGTTTCTTTTTATCACATATTAAAGCACACCAGAAAGTATCAACCATGAAAGAGGCATTGCAGAAAAATGTAGACAAAATGACTCAGCCAGTTGACATAGGTCAGCCTTTGCAATCAGTCACCCTGGAACTTATATGGTGAACACATGAATGGAGCAGCCACAGAGACAGAAATGGAGACCAAGCATGAGCTAATCTACCTGGATTCCCCTTTACCAAGGCTTACCTACCTTCTGTTGACTCTGAATATCCAACCCAACCAGCCATTTCACAGCGAGTTAATGAAACTGGATCTCTTCTATCCTAGACTGACCAGCAATCCATCCTTCTAGGGAGACATCCATTCTATGGGCCAAGTTGACAGGGCTTTAGCCAGCACTGCAGTCCAGGGACTAGTGGAATGTCTGATTCACAGGCATGGAACGCCAGGCAGCATAGTATCTGACAAGAAACCACTTTATGGTGAAAGGGGTTAAGAAGTGAGTCCATGACCATGGGATTGAGTCATTGTATAAGGACAAAAAGCAACTATAACACTTTTAAGTTAATTTGTTTATGTTAATTAGCACAGATTTACATAGCTTTGAAACTCAGGTAAGAGCTTATTTCTTGAGTTTGATATCTACAAGGAAAGCCAGCAAGCAGAAACCCTCAGGATTTCTGTATTACAGTTTCGAAGAAGAATTCCTTCTTTAATTTTCTTCTCCCCTTTTGCATTTTACTATAAGCAAGGAGAAACTAGTGAGCACCTTCAACACTTTGCTGAAAAATCTCCTCAGCTAAATATCTGCATTGATCACTTATAAGTTCTACTTTCCACCCAATAGAATAAAATTCATCAGGTCCTCTGCCACTTTACAACAAGAATTGCCTCTCCTCTGGTTTCCAATGACACTTTCCCCATTTCCATCTGAGACCTTACTAGAAGCAACTTTAACATTCAACCTTAACATTATTCTGCCAATAATCTATCTATTCAAGACAATGAAGATTTTTTTTTTTCTATCAAGTCCGTCAGAATTCTTCCCTTCTCTACCCATTAGCAGTTCCAAAGCTGCTTTTAGGTATTTGTTACAGTAGCACTCTACTTCCCATTACCAAAATCCACATTAATTTCCTAAGGCTGCTGTAACAAAGTACAAAAAAAATGGGTAGTTTAAAACAGCAGAAATGTTTTGTTTTACAGTTCTGAAGGCTAGAAGTCTGAAATTAAAGGACCAGAAGGGCCATGTTCTCTCTGATGGTTCTATGGGCGAATTCTCACTTGACTCTTCCAGCCTCTGCTGCTGGCTAGCAACCTGTGGGGTTCCTTGGCTTATAGATGCAACACCCCAGTCACACGTTTCTCTTCTCCTTGTGTGTCTTCACACTGCTACCTCTGTGAGTGTCTGTTGCTGTGTTCAAATATCAGCTTTTTGTAAGGATACCAGCCATACTGGATTCGGGCCCACCTTGATGACTTTATTTTAATTAATTACTTCTGTAAAGACCCTCTTTCCAAATAAGATCACATTGTGAGGCACTGGGGGGTTATACTGTCAACATACTTTTTTTTTCTGGGGGTGGGGGGCAATTCAACCCACAACACTGTATGAAAGACAGTAGTTACTCATGCTACAAATAATGCCCAGGCTTATTTGGACATGCAAATCTTCTACAAGGCCACTCCACATTCCCAAGTCCACAAATTGAAAATTACTAAAGTTAGTCCAATCTCCCTCATTTCATAAATGGAGAAAATAAAGTAAAAAAATCAAACCCATATATTTTGACTTAAAATCCAGGCTAATTCTGTTATATGACTCTATTCCATTCCTCACCTATACCATTTGAACAGAAGAGGTTACAAAGAGGTCTGTTTTCAAATAATGAGAATATTTGAATAGCCACTGTACCATTTCCCTGAACTTTACAAGTCTTTGATTGGATATAAATACTTTTAATTACCTAAATTTAAAAAAAATAGTGCTTTAGAGTTATATCAGTCAGTTTAGGCTAAATTACTATTCAGTACTAGAAGGCCCCAAAATTGTATTGGCTTTGGATGACAAAGATGTACTCTCTACTCCCATTACTTGTCCATTGTGGGTCATTTCAGGCTTTGTTTATTTTATCTTCATGCAATTATCCAGACTGATGAGCAGGCCCTTTCCAGGGCATAGAGAAAGGAAAGGAAGGTCCAGGCACATAGCATTCCTAAGATTGAGGCTAGGCCAGGAAAAAGAGAAATCACTCTGCCCCTCCTCTACCAGCTTTACACATACCAAAAAACAAGGAACAACAATAAATGAGTAAGATGAAAAGGCCTTGCACAAGTCACAAGGAAAAATGAAAAATGAGGATAAAATATGTACATTGAGAAAAATACTTAAGCACCCCAACTCCTGTGCTACACACCAGGCATTTTTAGAGGAAAGCCTGGGGTTCTTTGAAGGTAAGTATAGGAACAACAAAACTCAAGTCCCACTCAAATTCTAACTAGATTTTTTCAAAGCCCCACGTTATTGACCTGATAAAATGTGTGTCAGTTGCCAGGAGTAAATAGCATTTACACAAGTCTCTGATTCTGCATGAGATGTTTGACATTCAATTAAAAAACTACAAGGACATAAAGAAAACAACTCATTGTTAAGAGAAAAAACAATTTAACAGTATCAAAATCAGAAAGGCTCCAAGTGATGGACTTTAAAATAACTGTGGTTAATATGTACCCGATCTAGTGAAAGGGTGGAAAACATATGAACGATAGTGGAAAATTTCAGCAGAGAAAGGGAAATCATAAGAGGCAAATGGCAATGGGAGAAATTTTAAAAAATGAATGCACTGGAGATAAAGAATTTCTTTGTCAGGCTCATTATTAAATTTGACACAGTCAAGAAAAGAATCAGTGAATGTGAGGATACATCAACTAGAAATTACCCATAATGAAACATAAAGAGAAAAACATGAAAACAAATAAACCACATAGGAACAAACAGAAAAACAGAACGGAGCATCCACAAGCTATGTGATACCATCACGCAATCTGGCGTATATATAATTAGAGTCTTAGAAGGAGAAGAGAGAAATAATGGTTCAGAAAAAATATTTGAAGGAATAAAGGCCAAGAATTTTGCAAAACAAAAACAAAAACAAAAACAAACAAAAAAACAAACCAAATGACATCAAACCACAAGTCCAAGGATCTTGGAGAACCCCAAGCAGGATAAATACTAAATACCCCAATTTGCTTATCCTCTCAAAGATTATGATATAGCCAAAATAAATGTGCATATTTTTATTGATGAGTAAAGACTGAGTGTTTTATCTACATTCACATAAGTCGTATGGAGGCAGAACTCTGAAGATAACTAAGGCCTTCTTTTCTCCATCTGCTGCTTTGTTGAATTTGCCACTAGTCCTACATACTTGCTGTACAATAGTCCTACATACTTGCTGTACAACCATGAAATTATTACTTAAATCTCATTTCTTCCTTAAAAAAACAGTCTAATAATAAAGGGTTGTTTTTATAAAATACATTTAGAGAACCTAGCACTAAATTTGGCATACTTCTGCATGCTATGGTCCCTGTGACAGGGCTACAGGGACATCTGTGAATCTACTCTCAGGGTCATGAGCAAGAGGTGAGCATGGGTTCCTTCTGCTCTTAGATCCCCACATTTATCTATGGTTTCTGTTCCTTATCATGGCTGGAGGAGCGGGGAATAGGAAAAGCCTTCTGTGGTGACTAACTTTTGTATTTTATGTTCTTCAAATGTTCTCTTCCCTTGCTTGGAGAATCGTATTAATCCAGTGTATGTTTCTTGGGGGGCTAGGATGGAAAAGAAGTGTTGGGGAAATATTCTTTCTGGTCTTACCCTTTTTTGATATCTTTCTTTTTCTACACCTAAACTGTTGATTTCTAAAACATAAAAACAATAATTTTATTTATTTATTTACTTTTCATTTTCTTCACTGACATTCCACCTTTGCATCAATACTTGCTTCTTGTTTCTTAGCCTGAATGGGAGAATATCACAGGGTTTAATACACACTCACAAGAAAAAGGAGAAATATAAAACCATACCAGTATATCACATACTATCATTATCATTATTGATAAATTATTATTATTTTAATAAACAAACTTTATTGTTCCTAAAAGCAATTCATCCCCACTGTATACATAATAGCTAAGTAAAGCATGCTGTAGACACTCTGGCAATCATCTAGCAAGCTTGTAAATCATTTACAACATATCTCCTATATCCTTCCAGGTCCTGACTCCTGCTCGTTAGCCTGGAGACTTCGTATCTCATAGTTTTGGTTTCTTTGCCTTAATTCTAAGAGTTCTTACTGCTAATCCATTGACTCCTCCCTCCTGACTATCTCAACTAGGACACTGCATCCTTGTTCTGCCCTCAGGGATTCAAAGCTCAGCACAGATTTTCCCTAGCAGACAGGCAGGCTCTTTTCAAGTTGGGTGATAAAAACATTGCAGAGGAACAAAGATTCGACTTGCTCCAGCCAAAGTAGTTTCCGTCTCTCTCTTTTTCTTTTTCTTTCTCTCTTTAAAAAATAAATCTGTTCCAAAGTATGCAAACATTTATTGTGAAACATATTTCCCCTTTTTGTATAAAAGAATATAAACACACAGGCTGACATATGGGCCCATGTGTTTCTTCACCAAGATGTGATGAGACTCGGAGCAGCATATGTGCCAGGTGATGAAGAGTTTGCCACAGTGCGGGTGGGAGTGTTGCTGTTGTGTTAAGCAGGTGCACAAAAGCCCACGTGAATAGAAGGCCCTGTGAAATGAAATTATGGTTACTCAGACCCACAGCGCTAACACAGGACTACTGAGTTCAGATTCAACTCTGTTTACTTAGCACCTTCCCGGTGAACCTAGTGGACTTCAGGGCTTATTAAGTTACAGAAATCACCTTGCAGAATGGAAATCATACTCACATGGGTGAGAGTTGAGGCAGTGAGCTTTCTGTAGTGGGTGTCCTCAGATTTTAGCATCATAAGAATCACCTGGAAGGCTATTAAAACACAGACTGTTGTTTTCATTTCCACTTCCAGAGTTTCTGAGTCAGCAGTTCTATGATGGGGATATATAATCTGTACTTCTAACATATTCCCAGGTGATGCTGCTGCTGCTGGTCAAGGAACCACACTTCGAAAAGCACTTTTCTAGCATGTAACGCACAGTGCTGAGGTCTAAAGCCTTGACAGACTGAAGTATGAGACATCACTGCTATTAGTCAAAGCCACGAAAGCCACAGCTGTCATTATGCTCAAAGAGGCAGGAGCAGGGTAGAAAATTGGATACCATGCCAAGAAAGCTGGAATGGAGCTAGAGTGAAGAACCAAGTCAAAGGGTTTGAGATGATTGCCACAGGCATATCCAAACTCCCCACAATGCGGTTTAAATGGCTACCAGAGATAGAGAGTTGGGATGGGTCCATCAGGGTTAAATGTGCATAATTAGAGTGGTCAGGATAAGATACCAGTTTTTGACATTCAAATATTTCATTTTTACTGTTCCTTTGCTATAGAGTAAACTCATATTTCACCAAAAGTCAAGAATTCCAAAGAGAAATGGTCATTCTTTGTGTGTGTTTATGTGTGTGTGTTTTAATTGTAATAGGTGGGCCTCCTTTCAACTCTCATTGAAATTCTTCTGAGTATGAACACCTCATTGACTATGGGGGAAGGAATAAGTATAGGACTAAAAGTAACTGCCCTTGACTTTGAAGATCTCATGCTCTAGTGAGATATGCCTACCCCAAGTCATACTGTGAGAAGTGGCAGTAACAGAGGGAGGAGGGATTAATTAATTCTAGTTTGAGAAAAATAGTGTCCAATAAGGAAGAGGTGACATTTAAGTGCACCTGAAAGATGAGCAGAAATTTTATTGGCTAGGACATTTGAAGAATGACCATTGTTTAATATGTGAAAGGAAAAATATTTTCTTATTCCAGTAAGGGAATAATATTCTACCTTAGACTCATTTCCAACCATATTGGAAGAAAACATTTTAAAAGACTTTCAAAATGAAGGTAAATGCATAGAAGAAGAGACAGTGGAAAAAATACATTTTACAAAGGCAAAAGGTTTCTCTGAGTAGAAAGTATTTTGTTTTATCTTAATCTCTTTTCTGCTTACAAGAGAGCATTTCATTCAAAGCTGTCATATTTCCTGAATTCCACCATGTGTTTGCACAAACTTCTTCCAGTCAGAGTGTAAAACAAAAAAAAGTTTTGTACCTAAGGGGTATCTTTTTTTATTCTACAAATAGTATATTGGTTGGAAGAATTCGCTGTTAGGATTAATAGTCATAAAATACAATAATTGTAATGTGTATTGCTTTATAATTTCCACTAATGGACAAATATTAGCCTGCTAGGGCTGCCATAACAAAACACCATAGACTGGGTGGCATAAACAACAGATATTTGTTTCTCACAGTTCTGGAGGCTGGAAGTTCAAGACCAAGGTGACAGCAGAGTTGGTTTCTGGTGAGAACTCTCTTCCTGGCTTGCAGAATGTCTCTTCCTGTGTCTTCACATGGTCTTTCCTCTGTGCACATGTGGAGAGAGAAAGATCTCTGGTGTATCTTCTTTTTCTTATAAAGACACCAATCCTATCAGATTAGGGTCCCACTCTTATGACTTTATTAACCTTAATTACCTTTAAAAAGCTTGATCTCTAAATATAGTCACATTGAGAGTTAGTGCTTCAACATATGAATTTGGGGGCAGCACAATTTAGTCTACAATAGGACTGTAAGCTCCTAAAGTTCAGATACCTTATGTAGCTTATTTTATCTGCCCTCTGCATTTCCTAGACTATTTCCTAGTACATGTAGATCATTTGATTAGACTGTAACTCCCATTTACTCTCTCAGTGAGTGATCCCAACAACATGATGAGATGGGGAGAACTATTATTATCACCTAAATTTGCACATTAATAACCATGGTTCTCAGTATGTATATAGTATGTACTAGTTACTGTTTTAAGTTCTGAATTAATTAACTAATATTATTCTTATTATAGTAATGTGGAATTGAAGCCCAGAGAGGTTAAATAATTGCCCAAGATGACACCTGGTGAATGGCAGAACCAGTTTGGATAAACTCCAGTAGCCTGGCTCCAGAGCCCATGCTCTTAATAGCTATATTACATGTCCTGCCCTGAGGACCACAGAAATCATGATATGTCCAAGATTTCTTATTTTGCACCTATGTTCATTTCCTAAGGCTGCCATAACATGTTATCGCAGACTTGATGACTTAAAACTGCAGAAATTTTATCTCCTACAGTTCTATAGGCCATAAATCCAAAATCAAGATGTTAGCAGAGCCATACTCCCTCCCAAGGCCCCAAGAGAAAATCTGCCTCTTGCCTCTTCAGCTTCTGGTGGCTCCAGGCCATGTGGTTTGGCATGTGACTGTATCACTCCAATTTTTGCCTCCATCTTTACCTGGCCTTCTCTCCTCTCAGTCTCTTCTCTGTGTGTCTCTTACAAGGATACTTGTCATCATACTTAGGGCCCACCTGGTTAGCCCAGGATGACATTTTTCCAAATAATTTCACACTGATAGGTTCCAGGGGTTACGTGAGGACCTATCTTTTGGGGGACTACCATTCAGAGCACTACAGAACCAACGACAAGCAATGAGTCAGCATATGGGGTAATAGCAATACATTCTCTGCCTAGCATTTCTTTCCTAGAACTTTTCCTCTTGCCTCCTCCCCAATCTCATCCAAATGGGTAACATGGTTCTCACCATGCGAAATATCCCCACTAATATGAACCAATCCAAGATGTACCTTCCCTAAGAAGTTTTGGCTGGAGTCAAGAGAGGAAATCAACAGAAACAGATTTTTTTTTTTAAGTTAGGTTTTGTCTTGGGTGCCATATTTCCCAGCAGGGCAGGTACTAGCATGAGGCAAGCAAGGCACCTGGGACACACAATTTAGGGGTCAGCACTTGCAGAGCTCTGAAAGTGAGGGCCTCACTAAATTTGGGGCCCAATGTGCCTCACTGTCTCACCCTAATTCTGGCCCTGTTTCCCATGATGAGCACCAGAGGATTAGAAGAGACTGGTGTGGAGAGAGTAAAGGGAAGAGGGGAGAGAGAACATAAACAGACTTGCGAAGAAAAGCATTCACGAAAGAGAGTCCTGATGGCATTCAAGCCACTGGTTCTAGTTTTTTTGATCCTTAGTGGTATGATTTCTGCAATTTATTTCTATGCTACAGTTTCTATGCTCCAATGACCATATTAAGATATTAATTCATATATATGTTTATGTATACATTTTTTTTCACTTAAACTTATTTGAGTTAGGCTTCTATCATTTGCAACTAAAAATAAATCCAACCAGAAAATTAGGTCTTTTAACTTTTGATCTTTGCTTTCTTGTTATTTCCCTAGATGAGGAAACTGAGGCAAGGAAAGGATTGTGATTTCTGTGAAGCCATAGTACCTATTAAAAGAGGAAACCTAGGTCTTCACATGTGAACATATATATGCTGTATCAGGTTATCTCTCATAGATGTGGAATTGGTTCTCTCTTGCATTGCTTTTTCATAAAATATTTATCTCTTATCCTTTCAGTATGTAGACAAGTAGATGTTTTAATTGATGATTTAAGAAAATCTGTATGAACATCAACAATTATGCTATGCCTTTAAGAGCTAAATATATTTGGTTATTTTACACATACAAAGTAGCCCAGAATGCTGTGCTTTCATTATTCTGCTACTGATTTTCATCATCTTTCTTCTCTTCTCATCTGTAGCTTTGAGTACTTACTGCTTCTAATATGACATTGTTAGTATTTTTGAGAATCAAAGAAAAAAAATAGCATAGACTAATGAACACTTAATTTTTTAGCTTATCAAAAAAATATTACAGTTACCTCTGTAAACCCCTAATCTCACCTCAAGAAGCCCTCCTGTATCAGACAGAAAATAAAATGTCCTAAGTAGGACCACCATAATAACATGATGCCTCCTCCTCCTCCTACAGAATAGAAACTTTAGTAGGAAAAGAAAAGAAATGATAGAAAATGTTGAATGAGACCAATTTTCTTTAGTTTCATCTGCTGGTTAGCTTATACTGTGGATGGGTTCCCTTCCTGTCTATGGGCACTGGCATCTTTGAAATAAAAATAATAATTGCTATTTGCTGAATGCCTACTTTATTACAGGAATTTTACACAGACTATCTCATTTAATCCTTACTAGGCTCTTATTTAAAGATTAACAGCCCCATTTAATAAGTAAGAAAACTCTGTTTTGAGAGAATGAGTAAGTAGGTTGCCTGATGCCATGGACCCGGAGAATGGTAAAGTCAAGTGAGACCCAGTGCCTGTGTTCCTTTCATGGCACCAGGCAAGGTTAGAGGGGGTCTGCCCTTAGCAACCATTTAGCCTCTACTCCAAGAGAGTATTGGGATCTGCATTGTTCTTAGGCTGTTCACAATGATTTGTTACCTGCCTGCATTTGTTTCAGAGTAACAAAGTAATCTATTCTACTCAAAAGAAGAGGAGAATTTCTTTCCTGCTCCAAAGCCAGACTCAGCACCAGGCTGACCTCAGCTTGATATATATTAAGTTAATAAATTTTTCCCTGTCTCTTTTCCTGCTGTAGTTGTTGGTGTATTTTTCTTCACTTGCCACATGTTTCATGTATTTTCATTTTCCAACCTTTTCCATAAGGCTAGTGGCTAGTGGTTCTTTCCTTATTTCCCCTGGGCTGTCCTATTTCTCCAAATTGTTCATCATGTGAGATAGTGGAAAGAATCTGTAATGAGGACTCAGCAGACAGGGTTCTCACTTTGGCCATCTCCAAACTTATGCCACTACGGGCAGGTCTCTTTCACTCTCTGTGCTTCAGCATCCTTGTTTTTAAAGTGAATTGGTTTCAGAATTTCTCAGATCCTTGCCAGCTGATGTGCATGACAATCTACACAACCTTCTCTGTCGTGAGCAAATATGTGTGAGACACTACTTCCTTCATAATTCTCTTCCAAAAAGGAAACATCTGCCACAAGCCATCTTTCACAGGTAAGACGGGGGGTTAGTTTATTCATACTCCCAGGATCCATCCATATTGTTGTTTAACATTCATTTATTTAACTAACAATTAACTTTAAAAACTTACAATGTGGTAAAAACTAGAGATTCAAAGATGAGCAAGACACAGGTAAGTAGATATCAGCAAAAAATATGATAGCTAAGCTACATCTTTAAAGCTGGTTAATAGGATGTTTATGAGCCCAGATTCTACAGTCAGATAGATGTAAGATCAATCCAGGCTTAAAAAATCAGTAGCGGTATGATTTTGAATAGGATTTTAACCTCTCTATACTCTCTAGCAACATTGAATTTGTAGGATTGTTAGGAAGACCAAATGTTATGTAATCATTAGAAACATATGAGTGCATACCATGTTCATAGCCATAATCTATGCTATATTCCCAGAATAGTGAGTGAACAGTAAGTTAAGAAGATAAAAATTGTATGTGTGTGTGTGTGTGTGTGTGTAGACCTAGACACTCTGCAATACTGCATGTATTAATTAATTTAATACTCACTACAATCCTATGAGATAAGTACTATTATTATCTATTGTTATTCCTATTTTAGAATCAGGAAATAGAAAGAATAAGCGATTAGTGACAGAACCAATAAGTGGTAGATTCTGAAGTCTGACCTACACAGTCTACCCCAGTCTCTTTCTTCATCCATTGCATTACCTGTCCCTACCAACCTAACCACAGCTCTTTGCTACCTCTACATGGTCCTGGGAATTCAACGAATGCGTTGAGCATTTACGAAGCTGTCAGTACAGTGGCAGACATAATCAGACAAGCAGTAACCATGAAGTATAAAGTTACCCTGGGCTCCAGGGCTGGCCCACGATGGAAGCCTGTACAATTAGAGTACTGTATCAATTATGTACATATGACCCAAACTGGCTCTAGAACTTCTACTGGAATGAATGAGAAAGGAGAGCTCTTTCTTCAGGGTTGCTGAAGTGGTAGTATGTAAGCCTAATGCTGCTCATGGCAGGACTAGCATGAGACTGAAGCTGACAGAGAAGGAGGCAGAGGCATGAGACCCTAAGGGACAGGTCCATGACAACAACCTTCCCTGCGTCATGAGCCTTTAAAAGCTGTTTTTTTTTTTTTTTGTTTTTTTTTTCAGTCAGTTTGGCTTGGGTTTCTATCACTTGCAACCAATAGTCCTGACTATCACACTCAGGAAATTATATGTAATATGCTTTACATAGAGTACCACTACTTACCTGGTAAGCTATATGTAAAGTTATTTTTCAAGAACAAGTAGGAGTTAATCAAGTAGAGAAGAAAAAATTATTCTCAGCAGAACGACAGGTAGACATAAAGCCACAGAGGTATGAAAAATCATTACCTTTTAAGGGAGACTGAATGTCCATGTTACCCCAACTATAACATCCAAACCTCATCTTATTAATGTCATCTGCTGACCTCCAGAGAACTCATCTTTAATGAAAGCTTTAGTATCTGGCCTGGAATTTTCTAAGTCACTATAGTAATATATTCTAATTTACTACTTTTCTGCTACATCTGTGGTACATAGGCTAAAACTGTCAGATTGCTGATCTCAGGGCATTGGGTCTTTAAGATCAGTGAAAACATCAAGTTATCTTTAACCTCACCAAGTATCTTTACTAGGCTGGTCTAGCACATTCTAGAGCTCAGCGCTTTCTGATCAGCCTATCTTTCTGCAGGTAATCATTACAGTTATTATATCTATTTCATGATAAAAAAAAGTCTCATAAAGTTTAAGTAGTTGACATTACAGTTAGGCTGTGGTGGTTCTGGAGCTTGAATCAAGTGTCTGACTCCCAAGTTGTTTGCATTATGCAGCCTTTAATTAACACTTTTGTACCAATTGAAACATGAGTCTTGGCAATAATACTTTTTACTACCAATTACCATTATGTGATTTCACAGAGGTCATTTGTATTCATCCCCAGACTCCCACAAAGGCTTAAAAGACTGTGTCTTGACTTTGCACAGAACGCAAATACCACAGTATTACTGCCAGCCACTCATGGGGAGAGATTACAATGAGAGAAAACATACAACAATCAGATAAACTTTTCTGAGAACACTGACTGACTGTGGCCTCTAGGCTGAAACAGTTGGGAATATTCCTTGCTGGAAGCATAGACTCTACACAATGTATTGTATAAGTCATTTAGGTAATATTGATAACTGTATTGTTTGATTATTCCCTATTCCTGCTGATTTTTGTCTGTTTCTATCATTTAATAGGAAGTGTTTATTAAAAATCTATCACTGAATTGTAAATCTAATTATTTCTGTTAGTTTCTGCTTCATATATTCTGTAGTTTTTCATTAGGTATATAGAAATTTAGAATTGTGATATCTTCCTGTTGGATTTACTACACCTCTTTATATAGTTATGAAAAACCTCTATCAATACTCTTTGCCTTAAACCTGCATTGGCTGACACTAGTACAGCTACACTAACATTCTTTTGATAAATATTTGCATGACACATCTTCTTCCATACTTCTAACTCCAAACTTTCTTGAATCCTTATATTTGAGGTGCATCTTTTATAAACAGCCTGTAGTTGAATACCAAGCTTGATATGATTGACTTTTTATTGAAATACTTACTCTGATTATATTTAATATGATAATATGCTTACAGATATGTTTGGGCTAAAATCTACTATACTATTTGTTTTCTCTTTGTCCTTTGTATTTTTGTTCTTTATCTTCCTTGGATTTCTAGTGTGTTATTTTATTATTTTTGCTCTCTATGAATGTGTTAAGTATACATCATTTTATTGTTTTCTTTACAGTAAGTCTAAAGATCACAATATATATCTTCACTTATCAGAGTCTTCCATAAATTAGTATTTTTATTACTTAACAGGAAATTTAAGAACTTTATAGCATTTTAATTCAATTCATTTCTATCCTACCTTTTACGCTTCTGTTTTTATGGATATAAATTCTAAATAGATGTTAAATGCAATAGCAATTATTACTTTTATACTGTCTATATTAATGTAGATTCACCGCACATACTTACCCTTTCAATTACTTATTATTTCATTTTGAATTTCCAAATTTCCATTTGAGACCATTTTCCTTTTGCCTGAATAACTCACTTTGATATTTTCTTTTGATAAATCTACTGGCAATGAATAATCTCAATAAATTTATTTAAAATGTCTTACTTTCTTCTTTATTTTAGAAACATATTTTCATTGTGATTAAAATTCTACATTGGCAATTAGCTTCTCTTAATACTAAAAAGATGTCATCTACGGCCATGCCACCCTGAACAAGCCTGATCCCATCTGATTTTGGAAGTTAGGCAGAGTCGGGCCTGTTTAGCACTTGGATGTGAAAAATAAAATGAGAAAAAATAAAAAATAAGGGATTGTAAGCTAACAAGTTCCTTGTAATCTGTGAGGTCAACCAAGGGTTGCCTTGCCTTAAAAAAAAGTTAAAAAATGTCACCCCATTATCTTCTAGATTCTATCAATTAATTCTTACCAAATTGATCAGTATATTCAAACCAGTCCTAATCAAAATCTCATCAGGCTTCTTTTGTAGAAATCAGTGAGCTTTTTCTAATATTTATGTGGAAATGCAGAGGACCTAGAATAGCCAAAACAACTTTGCAAATGAAGAAAAAAATTAGGGACCTTAAACCATTTGATTTCATGACTTAGTGCAAAGCTTCAGTATTCTAAGCAGTTTTGTTTTGGTTAAAAGACTAACATCTAGATCACAGAAACAGAATAGTGAATACAGTTATAGATCTACACAGATATGACCAATGGACTTCTGAAAAAGATGTCAAGGTGATTCAATAAGGAAAGGAAAATGATTGCAATAAATGGTGCTGGATCAACTAGATACCTATAACGATGTAAATATCAACCCTTACTTACCCCATACACAAAATGTACTCTAAACAGATCATAGAACTCAATGTAAAATCTAAAACTATAAAAAATATAACAAAGCAAAGAAAAACATCTTTGTAACCTGGATGAAAGCAAAGTTTTCTTAGACTATAACATGAGCCATAAAAGAAAGAATTGATAAATCAGACTTTATCAAAATTTAAAAGTTTTGCACTTCAGACTATATTATTAAGAAAACCAAAGGGAAAGTCATAAACTATGATAAAATATTTGCAACACATATCTCAAAGGACTTCCAGCAAGGATATTTAATAAAATCAATAATAGGACAAACAACACATTAAGAATATAGGCAGAGATTTAAACAGACACTTCATGAATAAAGATATATTAATTTTCAACAGGCATTTGAGCATTGGTGATAATGTAGAGCAGGTGGAAATCTCTTTCAATGATCCAAGGAATAAAAAAGAGTAAAGCCACTTCAGAAAAGTTTTACAGTTTCTTACAAATTTATGCATATTCCAACCATTGAATCAAACCATGCTATTGCTAGGTATTTACTGATAACAATCAAAAACATATGTCCACACAAAGACTTTTATACAATGTTTATAGCAGCTTTATTAGTAATGAGCAAAAGCTGAAAATAGCGCAAATGTCCATATACAGGTGAAGAGACAAACCATGGCATAATCATGCAATAAACCACTACTCAGCAATAAAAAGAATTAATGCAATAACGTGAATCTCATAATCTCTATACAGCTTAAGAGATGCCAACAAAAAAGAATACTACTATATTTTTCCATCAGTATAAAAAATTATAGACTATAAAAATTAATTGATAGTGACAGAAAGCAAATCACTTGTTGCCTGGGGATGGGGTGGAAGGAGAACTGGATTACAAAGGGGCAAAAAGAATGTTTAGAAGTGACAAAAACATTCAGAATCTTTATTGTGGTGATGGTTTCACTGGTATACGTGACATATGTCAAAACTGATCTAATTGTACACTTTAAATATGGGCAATGCAGTGTACTTTAATTACACCTCAATACATTTTTTAAAAATTAACCATCAGTCTTATTACTCCTTTGAAGGTAATGTGTGTATGTTTTTTTGTTTTGTTTTGTTTTGTTTTTTTGTCATCTGACTGCTGTCAGGATTTATTCTTTGTCTTTGGATTGTCAGCAGTTTGCTATGAAATATTCATGAAAGATTTACCAAAATTCTTAGTATTGATACTTCTTGAAGTTTATGGAGTTTTTCAACTTCTGTGGCTTGATGTCTTTTGTAAGTTATGGACAATTCTTAGCCCATATTTCTTCAAATATTCCTTTCCCTTCACCTTCCCTCCCTCTCCTAACATGTCTCTAATTATGCATATGTAAGACATTGTCTCCATATTTCATATTCTTTTATGCTCTTTTCTTCATTCCTCAACCTTTTTGTTTTTTTTTTCATCTTTTCTACTGACTTTTCTTCCACTCATTTACTCTCTCCTATGTCCGATCTGCTGTTAAATCTATTAATTTTTTAATTTCAGTACTTACATTTTTCACTATAGACTTTCTATTTAATTATTTTCATAAATTTGGTTCTTTAATGAAATTTTTATTTTAGTAGGAATTTTACATTTTACAAGATGCCTGCCTTATATGAGACTGCTATAACAAAATACCATAGACCAGGTGGTTTAAATAATAGAAATTTATTTCTCACAGTTCTGGAATCTGGGAAGTTCAAAATCAAGGTTATGACAGATTCAGTTCTTGGTGAAGGCTCTATTCCAGGCTTGCAGATGGCCATTCTCTCCCAGTATCCTCCCATAGTAGAGAATGGAAGCTCCGGTGTCTCTTCCTCTTCTTATAAGGGCACTAATCTCATCATGAGGGCCTCATCCTCACAACCTTACCTAAACCTAATTACCTCCCAAAGGCTCCATCTCCTATTAATATCACTTAGGGGATTAGGGGGACACGAACATTCAGTTCAATGTCTCTTTCATGTAATTTCACTCTAGTCATAGGGTTATTTTGTTGCTATGAACTTAATTCATTCTCAGGGGAAGTGAATCAGAATATATATATATATAAATATATATAAACAAGAATATTTGACAACTGACCTATGATAAATTGAAAATAACCTAATCAAACAGCTAAAATATATTCTTTATATTAAATTTATTTGATCCAATAGTACTCAGCTTCTTTCCTTCACCTTATTATTATTGACCTTTCTTCTTACTCTCTTATACATTCCAGCCTTGCCCGTCCAATCTGAGAACATGACTTTGGTACTCTCTTGCTTCCAAACTAAATCTCCTTTCTTGGGCATAAAACACATTGTTGTAAACAGAATCAGATTCTTTTCCTGTAAACAAAAATTCCATTGAAGAAGAGAAAGATAAGAAGAAAAAGGGGTAGAAAGTGAATCTGGCAGAACTTTGCTATAGTATCGATAAGTTTTCTCAAGAGTAAATGCAGGCCAAATCCCTACTGCCAACCCACTCACTCCATTTATAGATAAGACAGGTTGGAGGAAGTAGGTGAGGGTAGAAGGCAGAGGGAATTTTTTTGCAGATGTAAGAGAACAGGATTCGCTCAGAAGTGACTAGTCACAGAGATTAAAAGCCAGGTATGCAAAGATATAACTGTTTCTATGATTCAAATATATATCTTCAACTGGTGGTTTAAATTTATGAATTTGAATGTTATAGGGAGGTTGTGCTCACTCCTGCTTCTCGCAGCCCCCAACAAACCTGGTTGACTTTAATCCTAACTGTATTCACTTATTTACCTTGATCCCTGAGGCATGTGAGTTTGTGATGTGTACAGACTTAGATGAAACCTGTACGCATTACTTTCTTTTGAAGTTACTGCTTTCATAATTTGAATAGGGTCACATTTTCTGCCCTTGCCCTGTTCTATCCAACTTATATGTGGGAATATTACAATAACCTTTTTATAATAAATCACTAACTATAGATATCTCATTTTTTTCAATTGATCTAAGTTGAATATTAAGGTCAACCATTATAATTTAGGTACTAGCTTTTGAGAATGAATATAAAAAGCTCTTTAAAAACCTGGTTGAGCACTCCTGACTTTGTGATTCAGCTCTTCATCAGTCTGTTCTGCAGCTTCGCTAGTGTGTATGTATGTTGTGATTAGGACCCTTGCTATGAAGTCAGATGAGTGCATTTTCTAGGCCAAAGGACATAATAGCTTTTATCCGTTCTAAAGAAATATCTGATTGTGCCCAGTCCAATGGATATTTCAGATGAATGCCCCAAAGAACAAAGTCTCTTTCCTAAAAAGGCTCCAAATCTGTACACATTTATATTATAAAGTTTACATGACTAAAATTGTGTCCATGAAGAGGATGTCTCTCTGGTTGCAATGACCAAGTGCTCAAAAATCCCAAGATAGGTAAATGGGTATCCATTGTGATGAGAAACTCATGTTCTGGGGAAGCCTTACGCAGGCTATCAGCTTGCCTTACTGAACAGCGGCCACCTCTGCTACTGGAAATAAAATAGAAAATGACCTATATGTGATTATAGAGTCAGAAGCAGAGATGAGCAGATCCAGGTTTTTGCGGTATTCTTAGAAGATCTTCCAGTCCTCTTGGATATAATGCACTTGGGGTGAAAGGGGAAGGACATGTTAGAGGTGGCATTCAGGAAGATCCATTTTGCCAAACACATAAAATCATTCCATGTGTTCATTTTAAAGGAAATGGAAGCCATATGTTTCTGATTCATTTACATGTAATCCATCAAAATATTATTTTGTAAGAGATATTTAATGTCCAAGAAACCTGCCAAGCCTTCTTATAAACATTTCTTTTTTCTCAAAAGACCAGCTATATTGAGGCGGCTGTATGAAAAAGTTATCTTTAAAAAATGAAACTGGTTTCAAAGTCCCAAGTACGTTTTAAACTTCCCAAGGGCAGCCTGTCTTGACAGAAATAGCATAGGCTTTGGAGTTGAATGCACTTAAATTTAAAATCTAGTTTACTTCTTATTAACCATCAAAAATATATTTATATGTATTTATTTGTTTGTTTAGAGTCTAATTTGTGCTAGGCAGAAGGCATAATATTGAAAGAAAGATGTAATACTGGATAAGTAGAATAAACAATAAATCTCTTGTAATCAATGTAGTTATTCAACTTATCTGAACCTGTATTTTCATATTCTGAGAAGTGGACTTAGTAATGCTCATCCTAAAAGATCTTCAAGAAAATCATTTAGCATATAACTCAATGCTTGGCATGCTAAACACACTCAACAAGTTTCCTTCCATTTTGAACATCTTCTCATTTAAAGCCACTTTTCCCCTTCAATCTGTCTGCACATACACTCTCATATAAGGTCCCTGCTCCTCTAATACAAAGATCACAATCGTTGGAATGCTTTACACATGTTTGGCTTATTATCCGCTAGGTCAAAGTGGCTTCTTTCTCAGAAATGCAAAGCAGTATGCTTTAGACTAGAACTAAATGACAATTTGCATTGAGAAAAGTGAGAAAAAAAAAAAAAAGAAAAAAAGAAAGAAAAGCACAAACTTTGGAGTCAGGATAAACCAAACCTGAATTTTGGATTTGCCATTCACAACTTTTCTTCCTGGTCAAGTTTCTGAGCTTCAGTTTCTACATCTGTAAAATGGGATTAAAATAACACAATGTGAGGTGTTGTTGTGACAAATGAAATGGAATAATATATGGAAAGTGTCTAGCCCAATAATGGCAGATATTATTTCCATAAAAAGCAAATCAAAATGTTTTATTTCAAAGGTTTAATGTTCAAAACCACAATATTGCAATCTTCTTGATAGAGCATAATAACTTGTTAAACAGCTGAACTCTAGGCAACCTGATAAATTCATGAACTCCACTCATAAAACATACACATGTATACCCATTGAGACTGTTGAAGATGCCCAAGCTTAAATCTCTATAACAAGAATGCAAATACATGATAAGTGGTTTGCTACTAGACCATTAATATTTCCATTGTAGCTATGACTAATTAATCACAGAAAACTTTTCAACTAAGCATAAGCTGCCTCAAAATCCTTTCCTCAGCACTCCACAAAGCTACTACAAATCATTTGGAGCTGGCAAGTAAGGTACACCATTTGCATCCCTGATGTAACTCATCAAAGAGTTTGCATGATCCACTCTTCTCAAATTTCAAATCTATTCAATAGACATTTATTTAGCACTTACTGCATACCTGGTCTTAGAGTTAGAGATAAGTAAGCTATGACCATGTGTATTGTGTGTACTAAAAGGCAAAATAAATAATCACTAAATAAAGATAGGAATTGCTACAGAGAAGAGGAGCATTAGAGTTGAAGAAAGGGAGGATATTTTTTCTTATTTGTTCACTCTATCCAGAATCCCTAGAATAGAAAGAGCAAATTGTAAAGATAAAGAACTGTTTGTTAAGCAGTAGAATGAGATGAATTCGCTGAACACCTATTGTGTTCATTTGATATTTATTCATTTAGAGCAGTGGTCCCCAATCTTTTCTGCACCAAAGACCCATACTCCTATGAGAATCTAATGCCTGATGATCTGAGGTGGAGCTGAGGCAGCGATGCTAGCGCTGGGGAGCAGCTGCAAATACAGATGAAGTTTGCTTGCTCACCCGCCACTCACCCCCTGCTGATGTCCAGTTCATAACAGGCCACTGATCTTTACAGGTCTCCGGCCCAGGGGTTGAGGACTCCTGATTTAGAGAATAATGCACACTAAGTGGGAATGTTGTGGGACATCAAAAGGAGAAGAGCATTTCAGCTGGATTTAGAAGGATAAGACACTTTGTACTAGAGGGAAGGGAGACACTGTAAACAGAAGAAATAACCTGAACAAATATAAATAAGTATGAAAATTCACAGCCTTAGGATGCTTTATATCTTTACAGGTTTGGAATATGTGCCTATCTCAGGCCACCCCCTATACTTAGAGAGACAGAAAAATAATGCCTGTGGCCAAGTGGAATAAAGAAAGATTAAAGAAAGGTGGTGAAAGATGCCAAAGAGAGAAGCTGCTATTTGTGGTTTTTTGGACTATGCTAATGCAATTTTTCCCAGCAGTCATTGCTGCCTGCTTGATCATTAGCACCTGAACATCTTGTTTGTTTCCACCCAGACGGAAATAATATATAATTATGCAAACTACCTTAACTCCAAGTAAGGAATCACAGGCCAGTCAATAATGTTGATGCATTATGAAAGGGCAGCTTCTCCTGGAAGAAATAACACAAGGAGCTGATCATAAGCAAACATTTTGAAGCCTGCAGAGGACCAGTCCCTGCAGCGCAATCTATTATCATATTTCCACATAATTAGTTTGTTTTCCACTTGAAATCAGAAAACGATTCGACATTGCATTCCCTGCCTCAGGATGGAAGAGCATCCCGTGGAATTCTCCTGTGAAGGTTCATATGGTGAATAATTAGTGAGAATTAATCTGTGGAAATTAAAGTTTGGAATATTGTAGAACTCATGAATAGTTCATGGGACAATTGGGTGGAGGAAGAGAAGAGGGGCACTTCCTTGGTAGACAATCACAGATGACTGCTGGCAATCTGTTTTTTAATCAGTGCTGCACAAGCCAGAGGGTAGAATATGGCTACAGGCTGTGGAGAAACAATGTCAAATTTTTACAGGCAGGATGAAGATATGGTTTTAAAGATACTTATCTCTGTGTTCATTTTCAGTAGTTTTTATTTGGATGGGATCCTCTGGAATCAGAGGTTTTTTTCTCCAAACGATGTTGATGGAATTAACTACTTTAATCATTGCAATTGATCTGTGTCTTCAACTTCATTATCCCCATTTTAATGACAGGGAAACTGGGACTTAAAGAGGCACAGTGACTGGCTGAAGTCACCAGCTTCTAAGTGGAGGCACTGAGATGAAAAGGCAAGTCTTTTTTAATGCAAACCCAATAGCTTAATGATAAACAATGCACGGGCTGAAATCAAACTGATGTAGGTTCAAATTTTTAGTCTGCCTAAGTATTAGTTTCCTCAACTGAAGTGTATATGAAGATGATATATAATTCATAAAACTGTCTGAGGATTACACAAATAGTACATGTAAGTCCTTCACATAGTTCTAGCATATAGAAGGACACAGCGAATTATATTTTATATGAAAATAATATAGATAATTTCTCAAAGATTACTATGACACTAAAAAATATAGGCATCTCCTCATGTCTTGCAAATAATCCCCTCAAATGATTTCAGGATCAAGTTATAACTCCCCCTCTCCCACAGCCCTGTGATGGCAGTTTGTTCAAGTTTCTGCCTATGTGAAAATAAATTTAAATGGAAAATTTGCAAGTTATCAGGGTTAATGTTTCCAAATATTAAGTGACTGAAAAAAAAAATGAGATAACAGGAACACACAGCAGGGGAGCATTTTTAGGAGAAGAAAGCAAAGATATTTTTGTAGATAATAGAGTGGTTTTATTTTCCATGGCTGTAGCACACTTTAGGAATAGTTGCTTATGATTACCAGAACAATATGGTCACCAGAGTTGAAAATACAGTAAAATTACAAGAAACAGCACATTTTTAAGGGAATAAATAGTTTTTCCCCCAATTATAAATTTAAAACTTATTACAGAACACCACCACTTAAAAGTAGAAAGAAAAAAATCTCTATAACTTTAAAGATTCCCCCTCTTAACATTTTTGACACTTTGGGTGTTTTCTTCCATTTCTTTTTTTTCTGGGCATAATTTTTCATGATTGTTGTCATACTCTATCTGCAATTTAAATTTTCATTTTACTTAAAATTGTATAATAAGAGTTTTTAAAAAGGTTCTAAAAGCATGAGCATTTTTTTTGGTAAGACATAATGAATATATAGAATATTAATTGCTCTCAAAACAAGGAATTGTTTTTAGATTCAAATATCACCTTTTGTTTCTTTATCCGAGAGAGTGGTTTCCAATCCAAGTGTACATTTGCCTCTCAGGCATCTGTTGGATTTGGAAGAGGTTTCCAGATTGAGTGGAGAAATGGTCATTACAGTTAAGCTGCAACTTCAATCTTGAAAATGAATGAATGGATCCAGTCCAGTCCTTTGGCTGGGACCCAGTCTTTAAAATCCAGCGGAACAATGAGTATGTGGCTTCGCAGCCAGCTGGTATCAGACTTGGGCAGGGAGAGTGTCAAAATATTAGTGACTTTTTTACATTTGTCAAAGCTGAGGCCAATAGAAGAAATGCAGACAGCTTGCAAATGTGGGTTGTGCACCAAAGGGTGTGTGTGTGTGTGTGTGTGTGTGTGTGTGTGTGTGTGTGTGTGTTTTCAATCTTGCCCACCGGATGTCAACATTTCCTTGCTTTCCTACTATATCTCCAGCAAAGACAGAATGAAATATTTTTTACTTTGAATGTGAAAACCACTGTAGATTTATCATCAACGCATCAGCCACTAATTTATTATACCTGGGCAATGTACTCAGCTGGAATAAAGGGGCCATCAGCATTTCCATGGCAATCCCTCCTTTTCTTTCCTTGGTTTGTAACTCATCTGCTTACTCAGTTGTTCCTGAACCTGGCAGGCAAGGTCTCAGTGGGAGAATAAATATATTTATACAAAATGTTTAAGAAAGGCTGCCCACATTGAGTTAGAAAAATAAGCATATGCTAGTGCTGTCTGGCACTCTTTGCGATTCCTGTATCTCTCCAAAAAGGAAAAAAAATCTATGACTGAACATTTTTATTTTATTTTTAAAAGAAACATTGCTGGCAGCCAACATGCAATATGGATTTGATGGGATTTTTTTTTTTCTTTCTCTCCCTCTCTCCTCTTTATCTTTTTCTTTGAAACATACACACAACTATGTAAGAGAATAAGCTCATTGCCTCTCAAATAAAATAAAAGCAATTATTCACATGCATATGTTGCTGATGTGTCTCTTTCTCCATATCCCTTCCATATTTCTGAGATAAAAGTGGACTGTTTTATGAATAGGACCAGCTCATGTTTTATGCACCTGGTGAGAAACAGAGTCAGACACCTCTAGACTTGTGTCATCTCCTTCTATCTCTTATCAACTGTGTGAGCTTAGACACATCAACCTTGCTCAGTTTCCTACTTGTAATATGGGAACATTAAATATACATCTTGGAGTTTATTGTGAATATTGAGTAGCCCCGCATCAGGCATCTAATATTCATTTTATAAATGCTTGCTGCCTTCCTCTTTTTTTGCTGCATCATATGAGATTTGTCCTTGTTAAAGTGAAAAAAGAAGGAGGAAGAGGAAGAAGAGGAGAAGAAAGGGAGGAAGAGAAGAAAGGGAAGGAGGAGAAGATGATGATGGCGACAGAGCCCAAGGAGCCACTAATGATGACAATGAAGAATAATCGATAACATTTCTACAATATTTACATATTTGTATTGCCTCAGGATTCCTCAGAGACTAATATATTAACCAATATAGTGATTTGCAGGGATTCTTTTTTAATGGAACAACTCTTTGCATTAACATTTCTAAAAATAACTTTAAGAAATGATGGATTAAGAAGACATTAAAATAAGCTATTAAATGTCTTTTATACTTTAGGGTAAATTAATTTATCAGGTGAATTTTTAGGTTTTTAGCAAGACTGTTGCAATAAAACACTAGAATAAGGTCAAATTGGATAAATAGTCAGTGAGGTCCTTGAACCCAGGTGATATTTTGGTGGGCCGCCTAGGAGGTATGCCAGGGTGTGTGGAAGCATTTTTTTGTAACAAGAAGCAAGCCCAAGAGAAAGTACAGAATACCTGAGTGAGAGAAGCCCTCCCTCCAAAAAGAGGAGGTGATGATTCAGTAGACATTGACTTCATCCACTGAAGGACAACAACCAGTCTGTGTACAACAGTTTTTAGTTTAAACTATTTTTAAAATTCTCATTTTCTTCCTTATCACTAAGGAACTGTAGTTTGGGGGGAAAGCACTGGATTTAAAGTCCAAAAGATATCATTTTGAATACCAGCTCTTTTACACCTAGCTGATATGAAACTGAATGACACTTTTCCTCCTTGAGCCTGAGTTTCTCCATTTTGAGGAGATAACATCTACCTCAAAAAATGAGTGTAATTCATTGGGACTCTACCTGTGAAAGAGTAGGATCAGAAACTGACATATAGTAGGGCACTAAAATACATATTTTGGATCTGAACTACAACTCTCGAAGTTAATATTTTTTAACTTCTGTTTTATAGATGAGGAAACAAGCCTCAAAGAGATTAAATTCCTTGTTCAGTATTACTCATTTAGAGAGCAGATAAACAGAAGCTCAAACTCTAACCACTGATTTTGAATCTTGGCTTCTTTCCACATGCCATGTGTTTCTTTTCATAAGTTTGCCTTGGGTCACTTCTAAAAAGGAGTCATGAAACAACTAGAGGATGCCTGAGGATATAGTTTGGATTTCCTCAGAAAAAGGATCAAAACTGGTCATTCAGCAGATTAGAAAGTAAAGCCCAAATTCCTTAGTATCTTAGGAAAGATATCCCATGGTCTGGCTTTTTTCTACTTTTCCAGATGCTTTTTTTTCTCCTTCATCACCTTATACTTTGAGCTCCAATTATACTAAACTTGAATTCCCAAAAATATAACTGATGTTTCACAGTTTCTTGGATTTGTTCATGCTGCATAAACCTACCTTTTTCCTCCTCCCCA
Organism: Eidolon dupreanum; assembly: GCA_028627145.1. Lineage (NCBI taxonomy): Eukaryota > Metazoa > Chordata > Mammalia > Chiroptera > Pteropodidae > Eidolon > Eidolon dupreanum. Next base: position 36,540,650 of record CM053502.1, read on the forward strand.
TTTTTCACCAAGATAATTATTACTCTTCATAACTCACTTAAGGTGATGCCTCCTGCAAGCTTTCTCTGATTTTCTTAGGCCAGGCTGAAGGTACTCCTTACTTGCTTCCATAGCAATCTACCCAAACCTCTGTCATAACACTGATAACACGAAGTATATGTTTTGGTTTATATGTCTCTTCATCTACATAATTGTTTTTTATGAAAATTTTCTTGCAAGAAATAGAAAGCTATTCAAATTTTCTTAAGGTCTCTTTGAAAGCCAAAAATGAAAATAAACAATCAGATCTCAGGACCTCAGGGGTAGTCCTTCCTGGTGACCAGAGCAGCAAGAATTCATGGTCATCCGTGTTCTACCATTTACATAACTCAGGGGCTGAATCCTTTGGTATTTTTTTCCTTTAATTCAAACTTTTAATAAAGAAAAATGGACTCCACTGAATCAGGTGTCTACCCATCAACCAACAGCTATATCCATTCCTTCATCAGGGATGTGGACACTTCCAAGAAGTGATGTGCAGGCTGGTCAGGGACTTTGATCACATAAACTAGAGACTGAGCACTTCAAGAATAGGGACAATATCTTAACCACCTTTGTATTCCCACTGGCTAGCATAGTGAGAGAACACTGTGGACATGCTATAAATATAATGAGAGAGATGACTTTTACCATTTCGAAAACATGCAGCCTCCTTGAGTCCAGCCCCCGTCTCTCCAAATAGATGAGACCTTGAGTTACGAGAGATTAATTTCATTTGGCCATCAGGCAGGAGTGCTCACTCGGCAATTTTTAAATGCAAATCCAATTGTGGTTTGCTCACAAGGTAATTTTGCCTTATTTTCTTCTTTTTTTTGAAAGAATTGACTGAGATGCAATTCCAAAGGATAATGACCACAACCAGTTATATTGAGATGTCAGATATAAAGTAGAAGTAATTATCTGTCCTTCAAGAAAATCTTGATGTATGGAGCCAAAAGCCCATTATGTAGCCCATTCATCAACATTTACTCAATACCCACTATGTACACAATATTGTACTAAATGAATAGAAAGCTTTCAAAGGAAGGTGAAGACCAGTTTCTGCTCTGAGGAAGTATATAGAAAGTTGGTTAGAATAGATTGTTTGTGACAACGGAACAGATTACAGTTAATGAGCTCACACTGTACTCATATGCATACTTTACTAAGAATTTGAAAGAATAGGAAGATTTAGCCTAAAAAAGAAAAGATTAAGAAGAGTAATTATTTATTTAACAAATATTTATTAAGCGACAATTATGCACTACACATTGTTATAGGCACTTGCAATATTGTTGTGGACTTTTTATTCTATTGCAAGAAGATGGATAATAAGTCAATAAATATAAGAATTTCATATAGATAAGAGTTATGTGGAAAATACAAGGTGATTCAATAAAAATGACATATTGTTAGATAGGGTAGTCAGGAGTGGCTTCTCTGAACTGAATCCTTCCTGATAGGAGAAACTAGACATAAAAAAGTTTCCAGGGTCAAGGAATAATAAGTGCAGATTTCCTGAAAAATGAATGAGCTTAGAGTTCAAGAACAGAAAGAAGACTCACGAAATTATCATGGATGACAGAAGAGTGAACATAAACATTTTAGAATTGGGGCCTAAACAACTGGATGGGTAGTGATGGAGATCAATTTGGTGGAAAAATCAAGTTTATGTTGGGGCAGGTAAAGTTTGAGATGCTAAATATAAGTACTAAATGGACAGTAGAATAAATATGTCTGCTGTTCAAAAAAGGTAAAGGTTAAGTTATGGAAATAAAAATATGTAAAACCATGGGAATGACAACTATCTTCGAGTGCTTACAGAAAGATGAAGTAGATCTATTTGTAGTTGCTTGTGGCAATGATACCCAGACGTTGGCTGCCAATAAAGTTTTTTGAAAATATAAATGTCCTGGCTCCATTCCAAGGGTTTTGACTCAGTAGGTCTGAAATTCCTATCCATGATGCAATAAGCCGTATGTATGTTTTTGTTAATCTCCCCAGGTGAATCTGAGGTTGAGAAACCCTGCTTAAAGGGATGAGTTAAGATAATAGGATAAGTGAAGAAGGTTAATATCCTCTAGAGTTCCAGTGAGAATTGAAGAAATTATTTTAGAATCCTTGTGTTAATAGCAGAGGGCTTAAACTAAAATATAGTTTGGATATCATTTCTTTGCCTTGGTTCTCCAGCTTAAAACATTATTTTGGAACAGTGTGTGCAATTTCTCATATAGTATATGTAATCTCTCCATGCTACTGTGTGTCGAGAAGGGAGATGCCCCTTCCCCCCACTTTTGGAATTCTTATGGCTGTACTACTAATAATACTGACATGAAACCAGCTTACTAGGAGAAAAAAAACAACTTAATACATGCACATGGTAGATCATTAATGATGCTCGAATAAATAATCAAAGAAGGAAGCTTTTTATAATATTTAAATAAAGAAACAATAAATTTGTAAGGATTTGACAGAACTAAAGAAACTTAGATTTGGGTGCTCATTTGTGAGGAATCTAAGTAAAGCTTTGGCCTGGGTTGTAAATTTATAGAGAAGTAACGAGGTTTGTTTATACAGGTTTTCGGCTCTGAATTCCTAAACTCTGGCAAGAAGGATGTACCCTTCAGTGCCCACTCTGTCCCTAAAGCAAGGAGGACATTTTTCACAGGGGAGATTTATTTCCTACATTCAAGGAGACAAAAGAGGATTCTGCTAACTGTTTGGCCTGTTGCTTTACCTCTCTCATTTATTCAAAAGTCATAATCCCTAAAAGAATTAAATTAGGTTATATACATAGCAACTGACACACAGTAATGTTATTCTCCTTCAAAGCATTTTATTTTTATTCTGAATATGCCCTATATTATTCCATGTATCACCACAAATGAGGTCCCCATCTTATTTTTTCCCTTTAATCCTCCCATTTTCTTCATCAGGAACAAAATTAAGTTTCTATCAAGTGTTCACTGACATTACACTGGCATCTGAACTATCAAATATGACATACAAAAAAAAAAAAAAAACCAACTTTAATGTGTAGACATGCTAATCAGAAGGAAAATGTCAAATCTGCATACATTTTAAGTGACCCAATAGCATTTACCTTCGAGCTATGTCTCCTATTTTTCTGACAATTGCCTCATTGGGGAAGTGACTCATTCAGCATACCAAGCCTGATTCCATAGAAGAACTTCACCTCAGACTGGTTTAAAAGCATCAGAAAGATGAATGTCACTGCCTTACAGTTATTAACAAACCTAATTTGATTTGACAAATGATGTTGATTTTGAAGGGGTCACTAACCATTAGAACTGCAGAGGACAACGGGTTCTTGGGAGGTGGTTAAAAATTGAATGTTTAAATAGTTTGTTATGCAAATTTGCTTTCTACCTGTCAGAAGTGGGTAATGGATAGGGGTAGAGAGCTGGTGGTAAGCCCATACCCACGATTGATGACCACCTGGCATAGTCCTTGACTGAGTGAGGTACAGAGACGGTTTTGTGGAGTGCAGCCCGTCATCTGCCGCTTTCACTTATCCAAGTAGAGGGTTAGGTAAGCACACTTCCACAAGTTCTTGAGATGCTCTACTTTTCCATCTCTCATATTCCCTACTCCATGGCCATCAAAGAAAGTAAGTGTTCGAATCAAATGTCACTGGGAATGCCAACCCGCAAATTAGAGAATAGTCTTTCAAGGAGCAGAAGAGAGATAAAGGCAAACTGACATCCTCGAGAAATATGAGCATTTCACAGCTGCAATGCCACCTTCTTGCCTCTTGCACCCATAGGAAAGACTTTGTGTCTGTAACAGCTCACTCTCCGTTTTAACTAAAGAATTTATTTTGTTTTGCTTCTTTGTTTTTATTTTATTTTTATTTTATTACTTTTATTTTATTTTACTTTACTTTATTTTATTTTATTTTATTTTATTTTATTTTATTTTATTTTATTTATTTTATTTTTATCAAAGTATCCTTAAGGAAGGCTCTATCCTCATTTGCGCCCCAAACAGTGACTGCAACTTAGGTTAGTATTTTTTTCTGGGAAATGTCTTCATCTCTTTGGTGGCACCACGGCCCTGTTTTATCCGTGTACCCTGGGCAATGTGAAGGCAATGTTCTACCCTTTTGTGGAGGGTTTTCCCAAAATCACTGTGGAGATGAAAATTTGCCCCACTTTATTCTCTCTCCCAGCTGGAGCCTGAACTGAAGTAGGTTTCTTCATATGGGGCAGAAGTAGGGATACCATAATATTTTTGGGCCATTCCATTGTGTCCCAATATCTGCAGTAGTGCAGACACTACAGGTGTTAATCTCACTCACAATATTGTGTTTTTTATACTCACTTTATGATTATTAAGTTGGTCATGGAGGGTTTTGTGAGCTGTGGTGAGAACATTTGGCACTATCTTGAATGAGATAGGAAGCCAGTGGAGAGTTCTGAGAAGTTTCTTATTTTATAACTTGTGGACAACAATATGCCCTCAGAGGGTCATTGTGAAATGATGTATGTAAAGCACATACCACAAGGCCTGTTACATAACTGGTGCATAATAAATGTTAGCTACTGCCGTTATGAACATTAAATTCATAACCTCTTTACCAGAGCCTGTTCATCATATCTTACTTCATTTCTCTTTCTTTTGGTGGATGAGAGGGTACACAATAAATCAAAAGGATGCCCTTGCTCTTGTAAGACTGATATATACTTATGCGTAGTCTAACAAAGACCCAACATTTCAGACTACAGATGCTTTTAGCCACTGAACCAAAGCCAGATTCCTTATTTTTAATATCTTCATGGTGGGAGCTAAAAGAACATCTTGTGACTGAAAGAAAGTTAAAGCTGGGTATGATTGGCCTTTGCCTCTTCATTCAATCAACAAATGTACATGAAATACCTCTATAAAGTGCTTCGGTATTAAATCCAAAAGTCCTGGTTCAAATGTCAGCTCTGCTGTTTATTTAATGTGTCACTGTGAGCGTGTCACTTGATTTCTCCAAGTCTATTTCTTTATCTTCAAAATGAGAGTACTTTAGAAGGTACTTTACTACAGGGATTTAAAAGATGAGATAAAAGAATGCAGTATATCTTTGTGGGAGAACTCATAGAATAATAATATTAAAAATGTGTCCATTATGTGAGCATCTATTTTCTAAATTAAGTAATTGATATTTAGGAATAGTTTGTTTCAAAATTCTACCATCCTGGAAAATTTAATTTTTACACTTGAGCCACTATTAGTAAAAATACACTGCTAATCCCTAAAGAAAATATAAACCTGATTACCATCTGGCTCAGTCAGGGCCCTTTAGAATATTACCACAACTGAGCAAAGCATCCTGGGAAACACATAAAAGGGAACCCTCAGGTTATAACCTGGATTCATAGAATAGCAACTAAACTTTCCCACTCCGTAAGCCAAGATCATTCTTATTTTCATAATAGCTAACCATAACAATAATCCTATAAAGTATTATTATCTCTATTTTCAGATGAGAAACAGAGTCCCAGTAAGGTGAAGTCACTTACTCAATGTTTTCCTGTTGGTGAATTATAGGGCTGCATTCTCATTTCATTTAATTTTGGAAAATATTTGTATAGTACCTACTCTGAGCCCAATACTCTTGTAGGTGCTGGGGTCATAACAGTGGATAAAATGTTCTGGACCTCTTGGAGCTTATGTTCAAGATTTGAACCCAGATCTGACCCGCTCCAAAAACTTTCATCTTTCCACCCAACTCAGTGCTTTATTGCATTGTTGCTGTCTGGGGAGATGAACCTGACCCCAATTCAATGAGTTATGATGTTCCCGTTATGCCATTTTTATTCTCTTTATAATTTAATCAGAACACTTGCTTAAATTAAAATATAGCTTAGTCATGCATATGATCTTTTTTCCCCAAAACATTTTTTTTCATGGGGCTGTCAGTTCTGCAAACTGGCTTGATTTAAACTGATATTTTATCCAGAAATAAATTGAATTAACAATTTAAAATGCAGAACAGAAAAGGCTGCCAGTGTGCTAATAGCTCCATTTCCCTGATTAAGAGGGACTTCTCCAAGATGGCATAAAGAATAGAGCCCTCTTTGCCCTAAAACTCATTTAGACAATGGTCTTTGAAGAGATAGATTCTAGAAGAATACAATCTTGTCTGAGAAATAGACATCCACCCCCATTTCTACTGCTAGACTAATCTTCAAAAATATTACTTTGCACATGTAATTTGGTCATAAGTTTTTGTGGTTTTCTATGCTTACAGAATAAAAACTCCAAACCCCTAAGGCTGTCACTCAGTCACAAATTTTTCTCTACCTTCTTTAGTCTTATTCCTTCCCCTGCCACTTCCCTAAGACCTAGAAGGCAGCAGACTGAAGTCTGAGGTTCCACTCTGCTACTTTGCCTCTCAAAGTTTCTGTTTCTTCTTTATCTATTCTTCAAAAGGAGATGGTGAAATTTGTCCTTTCCTCCTCTTAAATCTGAGGAGAGGCTCAAATGAGGCAAAATATTTTGTAAACTGTGGCGCCCAATACACAATCTACCTTAAAGTGTCTCTGCTCCACCTGTAATGACAGACTCTTCTTCCTATACATAACTACTCACATTACTCTTAGAAGTCATTTCTCCCTTTCTCCCTCCTTATCTAAATAAGAGCTTGCCTTTCTTCTTAAGCCTAATCTCCTAAAATAACTCAGTTGTTCTAACCGTCCCAGCCCTCAAGAATCTCTACTGACCTGCTATAATTTTTTTTTTAATTTGGCACTTGGTTTTTGTTTCCTTAATGCTGTCATTCTTTAGTGTCTCATCAATTAGTTTGTAAACCCCAGTGATGGAGAGATTGAATTTTACACTGATATTAGTGCATACACTACAATTCAGGTTCAACTAACATTTATTCTCTTTATAAAATCTCTGAATAGAGAATGCTTACAATGTGCCTGCTTTGTATCAGGATAATTGTAGGTACTTTCCTGTTTGCTATATCATTTAGTCCTCATAAAATAAATATTACTATTATTCACATTTTACACATATAGAGATGGGGATTCAGAGGAGTTAATTCTACATTCTTCCACATCTCATGGCTAGTAAGTGGCAGAGCTGAAAACTGATTCCAAGACAGATTTCAAAGCCCATGTTATTTCCACCAAATGATGCCGTCTCCTTTATTAAGTATCGGCTGATGCCCATCCTGATCGTGATGATGGTAGGTAACTGGGGCATCAAATGGGGTCTCTAGTAGCTCAGAGCACTAGCCATCTGGACCCAATTATAATTGACCATACGGATTCATATCTGGCTATTCGTCCTATAAATGTATATTTCTCTGACTTTTATGTTTTACATAGGATGAGCACATAAAAAGCAAAAGAAATGATAAGGATAAAATATGTAATTCAAAACTTAAATACTCTCTTCTTTATATTATCATTATAATTTTAGTTATTTTTACTTCCTTCTGCCCTAGTTTCCTCATATGAAAAATGAGAATACCATTACCAATCTCACAGGGTAGTACAAAGATCAACTGAGACATAGAAACTTAGATCTGCCTTAGTAGTTGTTATAATAGTAGAAAATATGCAGGAATCATGTCTAATAATTTAGTGCTTATACCAATATCGATGAATAAAATCTCTGAAGAGAGTAATATAGGCAACATAAGAGGACACAAAAATTTGTATGGAAACAAAAATGGTTAAAACTACTGTGAAAAAGTGAACTCTTCATAGAAACCTTTAAGAATTTTAAAAATCTGTACCCTCGTATGTTTTCTGTTTCTAGAATTTTCTAGCCTAGAACTGTGAGAAATAAATTTTTGTTCTTTAAGCCACATAGTCTTATATTCTGTTATAGCAGCCCATTTTGCCAATGGCACACACAGGATGGGTACTTAGTAATTTTAAATATGTAAGTAAATTTTGCAGCAACCCATTCAAAAAAGGTTCCTTTAGCCTCCTAGACAATATATAAATCTATGCTGAGTTTTCCACACTGTTTGCAAAAGCCAACACATATCTTATATACATATAAAAAGGTGCAAACAAGAGTTTCTTTCACCTCCCTTTCTGGAGGTTTAGGTAAAACCTCTTGATTGGCTTGGAAAAGAGTTTTGGGCAATGGTGACATAATTAGAACTTTGCTACAGAAAAATAAACAGGGTAAGCATGTGTGAGATGAAACAAAGGAGGAAGAAAAAAATGGGGAAATCATTTAGAACTTTAATGGAAAAGGTGACATGAAAGTCAAAAAAAGCAAGAAGCAGTAGTGTCAGTAGAGCATTAACATTTGTAAATTTTACATCATTTTTCACTTATTCATAAGAGACTTGTAAGTTCCCTAGTACAAAGAAATTTTCTTTTATTAAGGCATGAACTCAAATTATGTGCTCTGTAGGACAAATGTGTAGAAATGAGTCCTTCAATCTAATAAGAGAGCCTAGCTGAATGCCCAATAACTGCTCATCAATACAATGTACACTGCTTCCTCATACATGGAAAAAGGTCAATCATCATGTGAGCAAATGGTTGGCTAGGTATATTTTTAAAGATAGGGAGCGCATTTGAATCTAGTATCCAGTGTAGAGTAAGTAATTTTTGGAGTAAGTCATTTTTTGGAGTAATTTTTGTCAAATATTATAAATGAAGCAAGGATATTAGACTCATTTTTATATTTGTTGATTTATCTTTTTTCATCCATTAACTTTCAATATTTCACGTATATGTTTTTGGATATGACTTGTGTGAACAGGGTCTATCTTGAGTTTGTTAGTAGAGCTATTCTTATAATCTTTGTCTTTCAAATGGGGAGTTGAGGTCATTTACTTTTACCATAGCAATGATTTATTTGAGTTTATTGTTATAATATTATTGTGTATATTACCATAGCAATGATTTATTTGAATTATTATTATAATATTATCGTGTACATTCTCTTTGACCTGGCTTTTCTGTTTTTTTTTTTTTCTTATTATCTACTTTTAAATTGATTGTTTTTCTCATTTAATTTTTTTCTCTCTATTCTTTATCATATTTCTATTATTTCAGCAGTCACTCTAGAAACTTACCATGCATACTTAATTAAAGAAAGTCTTAATTTTATCAATATCTTATGCTCCTTCATATCAATTTATATATGATATTGTTGCCATGTTTTTTTGCTTTGCTTTGTTTTATTTTAATCCTGCTAAAACACTTCTGTTTTACACAGTCACTATTTATTCATTTGGTCATCTTTTTGGTTATTGTTTATCATTCTACTTTACATCTCAGAACTTTGATCTGAGATAATTTCTGTCTCCTGGAAGTTTACAAATTGGAATTTCTGGTAATAAGGATCTGTTGGTAAACTCAAAGTTTTTTTGGAAAGAACTTTACCTTTTTTATCAGAAGGCAGTTTCATTGGTTATGCAATTTTGAGATGACAAGTGTTTTCCCTCAGCATGTAGAAGAAAACATTTCACTGTCTTCTAGCTTTCATTATTGCTCCTCAGAAGTTAACTGATAATTAGTATTGTTTTGTAGGTAGTCTCTCATTTTTCTCCCTCACTGTTTTAAAGCAATTGTGTCAGTCTTTAGTGATCCATATTCTTACTATAAAGTGAATTTTACTCCAGTTTCACCATTATGTGTCTAGGTATAGATTTATGTTTATTTATCCTGCTTGCCATTAATTAGGCTTTCTGAATTCGAAAATTTTGTCTTATGTTTCAGAAAATTCCAAATTATACCTTCGTCAAACATTTCCCCTTCCTTATTCTCTCTGTTTTATTCTCTGACCAAATGTTTGTTGGATCTTGTCACTCTATTCATATCTTTTCCTTCCTACTCAAATTTTCTTAATTTTCTTGTTTCTCTATGCTAATTCAGATAGTTTAATATAATTCTCTCCCCAGCTATGTCTAATCTGCTATAAATTTTCCATTTAGCTTTTACTTCAAATACTATACTTTTCATTTTTATACATTTATTGGGTTCTTTTTCAAATTTGTTCGGTCATTTTTATAGCCTGCGCATAATATTTTCCATTCTTTTTTATTTGTTTAAGCATACTGATCATGCTTATTTTAGTAAATTGGATAATTGTTCATTAAATATTCACTCTTCTCCCTCCACTAACCCTGTGGGAGAAGTATTCCTCTTCGCACCATTGGTGTTGGACTTGGCTGTGACTAGCTTTACCGAATAGAATGTGAAAACACGTTACACACACTGTGTTTAAGCAGAGCTTTAAATGTGTTTGCATTACTTGGCTTAGTCTCTTGATCTCCTGCAACCCACCGTAAGAAAAGCACATCTCAGTTAATGCTATTTCTTTTGCCTGAGTCCTAAAGCCAACCTTCAGCTTGAAGTCAAGCTCAGTCAGGCCCATTGCATCCCACTAAAACTAAGAAGAGCTATATCCACACCTACAAATCATTAGCAAGAAGTTAATGCTTATTTTTGTAAGGCATTGAATTTGAAGTAATTCGTTATATAGACTTGCGCAAAACATATGTATACATTTAGTTTATATTTTGCCTAATAATTCCAATATTTAAAATTTGAAGGGTTGAATTTGATTCTGTTATCTGTAGTCTGCTGGGTCTTTGGTATGTATTTTCTTCTGTGTTTTATAATTTTTTACTGTTAACTTATATTCTTTGAAACTGTAGGTATTCATTGAGGCCTAATTTGAGGATTTCTGCAAAGAATAGTTAAATTTGCTTATCAGCTATTTTTGGTACTAGAAATCTAGAACTCTTTTAACTAAATTCTCAAATTGATATATATATTTTTTAACAGCTCAGGTAATGTCAATTCTTAGGATAGACTATTTTCATCCCCAACAAACACAAAATAGTAAAACAGATACTTTTCCTTGCTGTCTCCTCAAGGTTAGGAAGTTTGGACTTAACTACAGCATACACTGAGAGGTTATAAGTGAGGGAGGTATGATGTCCTGTATTAGACTTCCTGGACCATGGGCTTGATCTCTTGTTTACAGTGCCTTTCAATGCCATGCAAATTAAGGTCATCAGTGTTCACCAAATACCTTCAGAGTAAAAGCAGTGTGTAGTGCTAAGCTTCTTTCGGGGTTTCTATTTTCATGTTTGTTTTGATCTCTTTTCTTGCTAGCTAATTAATTTATTTTAAAAGAGTCACATAAAATCGAGAACTTTTTTTTTCAGCAAGAGTGTCAATTAGTTTATTTAATCAGCTATATAACTGGAATAGAATTTTCCTCCTATATTGTATTTCATAAATTTGTTGAAATATCCTACCTGCCGATGGCCTCTCTTCAGCTATTTGTGTTATTCATTCAATTATTCATGCAACTATCATTTATCAGTTTCCAACCAGATATTGAGCATTTTTCTAGGTTCTGGGAATACATAAGTAAACAATGAAGACTAAATGATTATGGGCTGAAGTTTGTTGTTTTTTTATTTATTTCTTTACTATAATTTTATTAAAGTCCAGTAAGAAAAGGGAAATAAATATGAGTGGATCAGCCAATGCTAACTGAAGTTCTCCCAAATATTGTTCAGTTTCTACCTCTTTTATTGAGCTTAATACATTCTGTATGATGTTCATGTTATTTATGTACTTGTTATATACTCTTGAAATATTTCATAACACGAATGAAAGCACTCTGTTAATTTTGATGAAGTAAGAAAATGTTAAGTATCACTAATATTTCTGTTGTTACTAGGTTCTAAACTCAGTGGAAGCAAGGAGAATATTAACATTGTCATGTAAAATAACATGTTGCACTTAGCAAATGTCAGAGCATGTTTTTCAACTGAAAAACACCACTGGCAAGGGGAGGTAAAGCAGAAAATCTGACAATCCTTTATGGATTAGAACTAGAAAGGATTGGAGCAGAGAATGAGTGAAATGACCTCAGTTTACAGAGATAAATTGACAAAACAGGTAAATTGCCAAGCCCACAGAAGTGAAATTACTTGCTCAAGGTCTTGTAGATATTTAATAACACAACAGGAGCCAATATTTATTTTAGTATTTATATATACAATGGATTTAACTATTATTCTAAAATCTTTTACTTTTCTCAGTATTTTCTCTGTAAATACTTTTGAATTTTCAATATAGACAATCAAATCATCTGCAAATAATGAAGTTTAATTTGCTAATTCCAGTCTTGGTGATTTTAACGTATCCTCCTTTATCTGTTCTACTGCTGGAACTTAAATACAAATTTCTTGACTTAAAAATATTAAGTTCATGATTAGTATTATTGGTTTTCAATATTATTGTCAGTAGTTATACTATAATAACAAACACCTTTATACTAATTACTATGTTTCGGGAACTATTTTTTATCCTCACAATAACTCTATCACTCTCTCCATGTTACAGATAAGGAAATGGAAGAGATACAGAGAATTTAAGTAAATTACCTAATTTTATACAATTAGTAAGGAAAGATACAGAATTGAATATTAGAGTTTTGAATTCAGAATATATATTGTTGATCTTGATATCCATTTTATTCCTTCACTTAACTCTAAAATTTCTAGAAGTCTAACCTATTTGGTCAAATAATTATTAGAACACATAATCTTTCATATTATCTTCTCATGTAATTTAAGGTTGCCTTTTTTGCTTGCTTCCAGTCCCATAAAGACTAGTGATTGTTGCTTCATTAGTGACTTCACAATTCAAAAGGTGTAGAGTAGCTAAAGTTTATATTTGTTATACTTTATGTGACTACCTGGTAGAAGCCATTTGATGAGAGATTCTATAGTTTTAATTCTTAATATATTTAAAGACCTTTAAATATGAGGATAATCCAGAATCATTTCTTAAATTTAAGCCCAAAAATCTGTCATGTACATTAAAATGATACATTTCCAGTATAATCCTTCTATTACAAAAATGACCACATCGTATTTTAATAGTGTGTTTACACATCTATTTATGAGACAATGATTTGCTAGAACATGGGTAATATCTTTTCATCTTTGCATCCTCAGTTTCCAGAATGGTGCTTGACATATAGCAGGTACTCTATATCTTTGTTGAATTAATAAAAGGCAAGCAACCCATGGGGTAAGCATAATTATCTTTACTTGACAAATGATGAAAAGAAGTTTACAAGAATTGATATGACCTAAAAGTTACAAAATTTGTCAGTAGCAGAAATTAATTTCAGATTTTTGATTTAAAGCACAATCGTTCCATTAAACCACACAATGAATAGAAAAGATTTTACTGTATATTTTTATAGCTAGACCATGTCTAAAAATCATATGACTTCCTGTTTCATTTGTATAATAAAACTAAAATTTTAATGGAATAGAATGGAAATACTAAATTTAATGCTGAATTTATAAATTGATCTCAAAAAAGTTTATCTTATAAATATAGTAACATATGTCAGAAAAACAGCCAGATTTTTCTTACCAGAAAAGTCTTCATTTTCTCTCAAAAATGACATCTTTTGCCAACTCTGAATTCCAATACTGTTAATGAAAAGCTGTGCAAAATTTTTTTTTCAAATTCTTACTTACATGAGAAAATCATGGAAAACTGGAGATATGCCAGAATATCAAAGACAGGTTAAATGTGGTATAATTTCCAAAGAGGGTAAGTAAGCAAATTCCAAGTAATTAAGATATGTCAAGAGAGATGGTCATAAACAGGCTTCTTGTTATCATGCGGGAAAAGCAAGGTGATCACACAGAGCTGTCATGGATTCACTTGGAAAAGATTCTACCAAACCAATGCCATACAGAAAGTTAATGTAACACTTAACATGATCTCTGACAAGTAATGACATGCCATAAAGTCTGCATGTAACAAAGTCGAATACCACAAAACAAAATGTCTCATGATAGCCCATGGACAAGATGAGGCAGTGCCATAATCACTAGTTCAGTCCATCCTGTTTTCCTGGGACTAAAGAGAAACAGTGATGAGGGAGAAGAGTTTTCAAGAAAAATACAAAAATGTGGAATAAAGCTACATCTTAACACAGGCATATCAATTCAGTGCAGTTCTAGAATGAATGTCAAGAGTCAGAGAAATGATATATTTGAGGACTGGGCAACTTCAAAAACATAGACTGGAGAAGGTAGATTTCAATGCAGGCATGAGTCCTTTCAGGAATCCCACCCAGAAACTAAGAGCAAGAAGCAAAAGGCAGGTTACATTTTCTCTCCCCTTACCACAAGAAAATTACTTTAGGATTAAACAGTCAGCTTTCCGTAATAAAGCAAGCACTGTGTTCAACAAGGTTACCAATGACCTCCACATTGCTAAAGTTTCCATTTCTGTGCACTACTAGTCCTTCTTGGCATCCAGGATAGTGGCCTCTGTAACCACTCTTTGTCAATCTTCTTCACTCCTTTCTCCTTATTTTAGCATTGGAGTGGCCCAGGAACAAGTCCTTGGTTTTCTTCTCTTCTTTATCTACACTGACTGCCCTGAGGAACTCATCCAGTCTCATGGTTTTAAATATCATCTATATTTTAGCATCTCAAATTGTTATCTCTAGTTCCAGACCTCTCTCCCAAAGTCGAGACTCATATTCAATGGCTTAGTCAACATCTCAATTGGGATGTCTAGAAATACCTCAAAATTAGTATGTCAAAAACTCAATTCTGTTCTTCCTCTAAAATTTGCTTCATTCACAGTCTTTCCCATCTCAGCTTCTATCAACTTACTCCTTCTAGTTGCCAAGGTCAAAACTAGACATCCCTGTTTTGTGTCTAGTTTGGTGTCATCCCTGACGTCCTCCTTTCTCTCAAAGAACTCTCAATCTGCCAGAAAAACCTGTTTTCAAATTACATCTAGAATCTGGCCAATTCTTGTCACTGCTACCACCCCAGACCAAAGAACCAAAAACTTTTTCTCTGGATTCTTGAAACAACCTCCTGAATCTAGTCTTGCTTCTTTGTAGTGTGTTTACAGTACAAGTGCCAAAGTGATCCTTTTAAGTCTTTAGTCAAATCATTTTATCCACTGTTTAAAACTCTCTAATGGTTCTCCATTTCATGTAGAGTAAAAGTCAAAGTCCTACAAAACCTTCTAAGCCCAGCATGACATAGTCCTCCATCAATTCTCTGGCTTCCTACCATTCTCTCATCAGTGATTTTGCTCCTTGCTGTTACTCAGAGGTGCCAGACTCACTTCTACCTCAGAACCTTTACTTTATTCCTCCTGCCTGGAATTCCCCCCACCCCTCACCCAATATCCACTTGATTCAATCCCTTACCTCTTTCAGGACTTTACTTACCTTCTCATGAAGTCCCCCTTGATTAGTTAACTTCTAACCATGAACTTCTCTTCTCTTACATTTCTACTCTGCTTTTTTCCCTCATAATTATGAGCTTCTGAGAAACTACTTAATTTACTTGTTAATCTGTTTTAGTGTTTATTATCTAATTCTCACTACTAGAACAACAGCCACATGAGGATAGAGTTCTTTTTCTTTTTTTCATTGATGTACTGTAATCATTTTAGAAGAGTACCTGGAACATGGTCAGTGGTCAGTAAATATTTGTTGTGCTAATGCAGTTTAGAGCTTTCTCCACTTGCACCTTTCCCTATATCCTAGACTTAAGGAAATGAGAGCTCTGAATTTTTACCAGGAGAAATTTCTGGTATCGAATAAATCTAAGCAAAGGAGATCAGGACCTGAGAATAAGAGAATTCTGGACCAAGTGTCAAATGAGAGAATCAGAAAAGTTCTTTCACCCTCTGGACAGGAAGTGCCAGTTCTCTTTCTATAGCTCCAGGTCATCACTAGAAGAGAATTCATATAATTCCTAATTGGCTTTTCCTTGGTTTGGGGGTCAAAGAACTCTACTTTTGCAAGTAATACTCTTTCCCATTAAGTGGATAATGTAAAGGCCCAACCAGATTGATAGTATAAAAGAGTAGTAATTGTTGTCAACCTATCTCTTTCACAATTACTCCCACTAAAAGTGCGGAATGCACTCACACAAGATGGTCTAAAAAATTTGTCATGGCCACCTACTCCTTCCCTATGGAATTCCCAAGGTCTTACTTTCTGTCTCTATGAAGCTAACTTATAGTTTCCCCTGCTTTCTTCTCCCCACAATAGTAATATTTCTAACTCATTCTCCTAGATGTCCCTTGAGTATTGACATTTTCCCCTTTGGGATAGAACTTCCTCATCTATTTTCTTGGATTGCCTCTTAAATATTACTCAGTGGGACCACACTGTCCCTAAATCATACTGGTTATCTGAAATCCTATCTTGTCAGATTAGTTCCATATCCAACCACAGTTGAATGAGAATAAGAATGTGAAAACCTAGGTGAAATGATCCAGTGGTTTCTGCTGTCTTCTTTATTTGCTGCAATCCTGTTCAACACATTTCCTCAATGACTTGAATAATTACATGATAACATGCTTGTCAAATTTGTGGGTTACAAACAGCTAGCAGAAATAGCTAATATTTTAGATGACAGGCTCAAGACCTCAAAAAATCTCAAGCAATTTAACGAATAGGCCAAAATGAATAATGTGGCAATTCACAGGGGTAATTAGGCCAGTTATGTGACACATAGTAGGCACTCTATAAAGCTCTGGGATTAATAAATCATTAAGTCAAATACAGGTTCTTATGCTGAGTTCTAAAAATCAATTTCACATGTTCAGAATGTGGGATGACCTGGAATAAGAAGAATTTGTGTGAAAATATATTTATAGGTTTATTTACTAATATGACAAGTGCCATATTAGTCAGTTCTGTGAGAAAATGGATCCATTTTTGGTGAGAGAACATCTACAGCTATTGAGTCGATTTGTTGGATTCACACTTTTCAACTGATGTTGACAAATTTGAGTGATACTTAAGAAAAATGGGATACCAAAAGGTTATGTATTGATTTATTCACTCATTAAATAATCTTGAATGCCTTGAGCTAGTCATTAAGGATATAGGATGTTTACATATGTAGTGGCTAAAAAACCTGAATATATTATTTATTACTTGCTATTATACACTAATGTAATAGTGTTATGACCTTATTTTTAATAATGATATATATGAATAATATGACATAATTATATAATTATTATAATGAATACAATACTATAACAATATAATATTATGTCAGATTATTGACATGTCAGTATTTCATTTGACTCCATGTTATTAATAGTAGTAACATTATATACATAATAAATCCTTTTTATATGATAATCTTTCATAAATCAGAATTCCAGTGAAAGCTAAAATTTAATTTCCATGACAGCAAGGATCCATTATCTCCATATATGATTTCCAGTTAAATAAAATCTCTTAAATATCTGAAAAATAATTAAATACAGAATCCTTCTAAAACTCTGCAATTTTTCCATCTTCATAATTCTCTTGCTCACATCACATCTGATAGTAATTCTTTAGTATACACCTCTATTGAGTTTTCCTAAAGCATTAAGTCTACTTTCATTGAAACAAAAAGCTATATTTTCCTAGTATTATTTTATTAGCTTAGATAATATTTTCTCAAATTATTTATCTATAGTATGAGCTCTAATTGTCATAAAATAACTTGGTGACTAGCATAGTGACTGTAAACATACAACTCACTGATTAGAACAGAAGTATATGAGAGTACTAGAGGACTGTCTACAAGCCACAGGCATGCTGTAGACATCGATCACAATATTTTATAAACAGAATAAAGAGTGGCATTTAACCTTGCAAATTGATTAATGTAGTCAATTAATTAAGAAGCTGGTTAAAATAATTCTAACTGAACACTGAACCAAATTTTGTATAGCTTCCAGTTTCCCTCTCTCTAGAAAAATCACCCAAACATTTCAGTCTCTGCCTTAAAATTATTTAATGGTGATATTTTAAAGCCAAACTCCATGGACAGAATGATATTTGAGAAATGAAATTTAACATATCTAATAATGATTCCCTTCAGGTTATTTTTATTGAATTCTAGATAATGTATGTTCAAAAAATTAATTAGAGAAATAATTTTGGCCTATGTGATGTTTTTTCTAATTCAAGAAGGATTTAGGTTTGTCTCTGACAATAAACAGGAGCTCTAGCAATGAAACTTCACCTTAGGCCATTTACAATGATTGTCTCTAGAGAGCTAGATTATTTCTGGCTCACTGTTCTATCTTAAGTGGAGGCTTTTGGGTTCTCAATTCAAAGAATGAGTGGTTTATGTACTGGGGTTTCCCATCCTCAATGGACCTAGGAGCTTGTTTCTCAACCTCTCAAGTTGTTTCTGCCTGAATTAACAGATATTCCTGGATGATAACGGGCTATACCTGTCACTCACCCCTCTGAGTATCTTTCTCCCAAATCTGACTCTGTGATTCTTCACTGCATTGATAGTGTTCCTATTTCTACAAGTAGCTATTAATATTTTGTCCATTGAAGAATTGATCTTCATCACTTATTCTGGTATTATTAAAATCATCCAACCCTAATTCTTTGTAATAAAAAAGAATGAGTTCCCAGAGCTAAGACCAGAAGAACAAAAAGTACTATATTCATTTCTATTACTTACTAGATGTGTTACCTTGGGCAATTCTCTCGTAGACTTAGTTTCCTAGAAATAAAGAAAAGAGTTTTATCTCCCTGCATTAATGCCTTTACATGCAATTCCTTGAGACATTAGACAGAAAAGCACTGTAAACTTTAAAGTATTAATTAATATACAATTACATTAACTTTTGCCCAAAGACACATGTGTGTGAGTGTGTGTATATTTGTGTGTATGTTGCTCTGTTAACTGTTACCTAAGAATGGGGAATAGAAATTGGTTATGAGAAATGTGCAGATTAATTTATCCTTTGTCAATGTCAATTTTTTTTCATTTCACTCAGATTAATTTTTTAGTTAGCATTTATTGTATGCCTGCTCTGTGCTGGGCCTCGTTCTAAGCCCTGTTGATACAGGAATGATATCAAATAATGCCTGGATTAAACAAACTTCTGAAGGACTTTTTAAAGGTCTCTTAACTTTCATGAACCCCCTCCATGATCAGGCTCCCCTGTCATGCAGTACGTATCCTGCCATTCTTAGCGCCCTCCTATAATTTAACTTTAGGGTATTATTATAATTTTACTTCCATTTTTATTTTTTATTTTTCACATGGCTATTTCTGTCACTAAACTATAATACCATAATGGTCACAACCATTTCCACATTATACTCTATAAATTATTGTTAAAGACATGAAAGGAATGAATGAATTCTTAATTATATGGAGATTAGGGGATCTAATAGGGTGTAGTAGGAGATAAAACTGGAAAGGTAGATGGGGCTCAGTTTGTGAGAGGGCTTGAATGCCCTGCTATCTCATTAGTGCTTTATACTTCGAACAGTGAGGAACCATAGGAAACTGAGGTAACAGCATAGACAAAGGCAAGAAGAGTCAAATGTTCATCCCTGAATAGAAGAATAACAAGTAATTCTCTTTGGCTAGAAGATAGTCTGGTGTTGCCTCAAGTCATTAACTCAGAGAATGGCAAACAGAAGCACCTAGTTTCTTCTTATAACAAACATATTGGCTCCCCGATCTGGGGAGCTGCACCACATCCTCCTGACTTTATAAGAGATTCTCTAAGGGAAGCACAATAGCACTGATTGGGATCAAATCTCTGGGGTGAGTTCCATCTCCTAAGCCAACCCGGGGAGACAGGAGCACTGCAGCAATGAAATATAGTGATTGCAACTCTCTTGAGATCGTCAAGGACATTTCAGGATCATCAGTGCAAATATGAATGTTGATTGTCACAATCTTAAATGGTGTCATAGGGAGAGAACCCACAGGAAGAGCTGGCGCATGTGAATAGAAATCAGCAACTCCTCTGCTTGGCTGAATCTCCCATTGCAGGATCTCAGAGGGTGGCAGGGTATTTGCTTGTTCATCCAGTAAATGTTTACTGAACACCAACAGGGTGCCGAAGTGCTGCATAAGTTAGACTCTAGGGATATAAAGTTGAGGAAGTGACCAGCCCTGCCCTGAAGAAGTTCACGGTCTAGTTGGGGAGAACACACGAACCAGAAATTTAAAGTATACTAAGTTCCCTGCTATTAACAGAACAATAAGTCCTAATTAGCCTGGTCAGAGGTAAATGTATTGCTCGCAACTTTTTAGGCACAAGAAACAAAAGCTGATGCTACAGAAGGTAGTTTACTATTACTGCTATTATTATTACAATTATTAACAATAAAAATAATAAGACCTAACACTTTTGAGTATTTACTATGTGCCAGGCATTGTTTCAATCACATTGTACATATGTTTAATCCTTCCAAGAACTCTTTGAAGTAAGCACTACTATTATTCTCATTTTACAAATGAAGACACTAAAGTAAAGAAAAGTTGTGTAGATTTTACATAAGAGTACAAAACTGTAACTGAAGTAGGGAAGATCTGGACTTAAACTCTCTGACCTTGAAGCTCCCTGTTGTTGCTATCTTTGTCAGAAAATAAGAGATAATGCCTACTCCTTTCCGTTTGTGCCATGAGCTCCTGAGCTGAATTCGTATTGGCAGAGCCTAAATTATATGCCTATGTCTTTCCTACAAAGGGATTTGAAATGTAGTATATAATAATTTATCCCCAATGCAGTAAAGGAGACTGTCTCAAACCATGTCTTAAAGTCAAGGGTTCCTTACACATAGAAAAGGGTCCTGATGATAGAAAAATAAAAAGTGATAAATATCGATGACAGGGATGAAAAATATTACAGCACAGCAAGACGTTTGCAAAGGCATTCAAGCCTTAGAGAACATAGATGGTTCAAGAAACTGCATATAGTTGTTATAACCAGCACTTAGAATAAAAGACTAGGGAGAATACAAAACGAGGATACAGATACAGCAGACTCAGATCATGAAGAGCCTAATACACCACTGTGAAGGCATTGGATTTTATCTCTAGGGCAATGAGTAAGGAGTTTTAAGCAAAGAAGAGATGTAATCATATTTGCAATTAGAAAGATTCCACTGGATGCAGTGAATGAAGGCAAAAAGAAAACCATCATCATCCAGAGCATGATTATATAATTCATCGTATCTAAATGGGAATCATTTTCAGAGTGAAAGAGAGTGCTCATATCCACACCAGGAAATAGACATTAATGGTCACTATACTTCAAGTAAATAGAAGGGCAAAAGGAAAAGATTGATGAAAAATAAATATTTGCTGAATAGTTTCATCAACCAATGACCTAGACTTTTCAAATAGATTATCTCATTTACCAATCATAAGGGAGTAATTTGGTTATCCCTGTTTATTTTTATAGGCACTAGATTCATTGAGATGAAATCAGTTGTTCAGGATCTCAGTGGTAAGAAACCAAAGACCTCTGTCTGATCCAACTGGTGCTGTCAGACTCAAAAGCATGACCTCTATCTAATTTTCTTGACACCTTCCCTACCCTACATCCAAAAGAATATTGTCCATCTGCTGTGAACTAACATGGTAACTAAAAATATGATTTTAGAGGTAGACAGGTCTATGTTTGAATACTGGCTAAACCACTAACTAGCCATCTAAGCTGAAACAATGCTTTTAATTTTTCTAAGTCTTAACTTCTTTTTTTATAAAATAGAAATCCTAACAGTATCTACTTCAAGATCAGTAGTAAGAATTAAATTAAACACAGTATAGAAAGACCTTAGCATAGTACCGGGTACATAAGTCTATAATATATGGTAGCTTTCATGTTACTAATATTTGATATGTGAATTAGAAATAAAAGTCAGTGACTAAAACAAGAGTCTGTTTCCTTAATTGAGGCTGAGGTTATTTTAGTTTGGCTTGTCACTGGGAATTAAAACAAGGCCAAGTCATCTGATAGAAGGACTTTGGACCCAGTCAGATGTGGGAGGGTCAGCATGGGGGAAGCCAAAGAAGAGATGTGGGGTGAAGGCTCATTCACGCTACTTTATCCACAGAACATCAGGCCAATTAATCAATTAGAAATAAGCTGATTTCTAGAACTTTCAAAAAATAGTTGAAAATGGAATTCAAGAAGAAGAAAGAGGCGATGGTAATAATAAGACAAAAGGAGTAAGTACAATAACAGGAATTTTTTAGCCCAAGAGGGAAAGGACTAATAAGAGAATCTACTCACCCTTTATAATAGTCTCTATGGGAAATGAAATTCTAAATTTTCAAGAACTGACTTATAGAGTACTTTGAAAACAAAATTTGTTCATAAGTTAGATTCTGCCTGTTCTAATTTCCTGTTTGTTGTAGGTCTATACCCATGTGTTCATTGATCGTTTTCTGAGATACTTCTCTGTGATAGGTAGCAAGCCTGGCATTCTAAAGCAGAGGAAGATGAACCAGAAACATAGGATTCTAGTGATAGAAATTAAATTTTTAGTGATAGAAATTAAATCTAGTGATAGAAATGTCATTCAAAAAGTGCCAGTGCCATAAAAACACAACAGGCAAAGCATTAAGAAATCTGAAAAGGATAAGAAATCATTTTTACCTAATGAGAACCAGGGAAGACTTCATGATAACATTTGCCTTTGAAGTGGGACTTGATGGGTAGATGGTTAACAATGAGCCGATCCCACAACCAAAGACCTTTGAAAGGGGAAACGAGTTGCATATATGGACAATAGTTGCTCTTGGGATGGCTGCTCAGATAAAGGCTTTTTGCTTTCTACATAAAAAAGCAACTGGTTCTCCTATGCTGCACCTTCATTTGGCTACCATTGGGATGTTATAAGCACATTTGCTAGTGATAGCTTGGTGCCCTTTCCTTCTCTATGAAACCATTAAAGAGATAAGGAAGACAGACAAGATCATTAGGAAACCACGCATCATCAGCAATTACTTTCAGATGTGTTTAACCTATTCCAAATGTCACTTCCAGCTCATGTTTAGTGACTAGTGAAACTGACATAGGTCTTCTAGCAAATGGCCCATAAATTTTCTCTAACATTTCTTTCTGAACCTGCACAGCTGAGGTTTACATTATCGAAGTACTTTTCATTAAAACACTTGAAATTCATAAACTGGCTTATTAGTAGTGTGTGAATTTCAGTTTATCAATCCCCAATCCTATATCCTTCCTATCACATCACCAAGCCTGTCTGGGAGACAGATGGGACTGTAATCTGAGGCATTCCATGGATCAGGACCCTGTATTAATAAAAACAACAACAACAACAACAACAACAACAACAACAAAACAACATTAAATAAGACAATGAGGTTTAGAAAAAATTGAAAACAGGTGATATTTTTAGTGTTTCTCTTTTCTCTCTTCCTCAAGCAAGGCAGATTCTAGAGTTATGGGTTTCGAAGGGACCTCTCCTGGCTATGCATTACCAGTTATCCATCTTTAAATGTGGTAAGTCTTCTGGGCTCTATGAGAGACCTTACACCATTCAGACAGGTGTAACTTGATGGCTAGGCTATTTCAAATGACCTGAAATAAACACACACACACACACACATACACAGATTATATTTGTAAGTTTTTGTTTGTTTGTTTGTTTAAGAATAAAAAGAAAAATAAGTTTCAATTCATTTAAATCCCAGCCTCCAGGTAGATATGACATTGCTTAAGAACTGGTCGGCCATTCTAGTGACCAGGCTTTGTCTGCTGTATCAGCAGTAAATATCTAGTATCTCTCTCTAATGTCTGCCACTAATGTGACTCACCAACAAATTCCTGGCTGGTCTCCTTCCTTGTTAACTCAGTTGGGTAGTACTCATGTCTTCTACCACCTTAAACTTCTAGTAACTTCTATCCTCTATATGTGTTATGGAAAGACTAAGCACTATCTTTCCCTCTTTGTATCCTACTCAAGTTCACTGAGGTCAGATTTAATTGGTTCATCTGATGATTAACATCCCTGTTGGACAGATCTATTATGCCAGGCCCTTGACTGCCCTTGAGCCAGGTATCCACCCCTGGCTTTGTCAGCTGTAACCAATCTGCAAGAATATCATGGGCAACTGTCCTATAAAGAAGTAGTGCCTCATAAACTCTTCAATAAAATTAAAAAGATGGTGGAGATTATCTGACTTATGAAAAGTCTGTTTACATATAGCCTAGAGGAAAATAGGCCAGGAAAGTAAAATAGTGAGGAAACCCTAACACCTCAAAAAATGCAATATTCCACTTCAAGCTGTTTTGGCCTAATCCACTGTGGAACTGTCAAAGGAGTCATAAAGAAACATAAATAATGAGAAAAATGAGAATGCTCAAGACTTTCATAACAAGGCAAGGCTAATGATTTGGGTTAAAGTATGGAAAATGATGCATTACATATTCTTTGCATGTATTTGTGGCATGGGAGAGTGAGAATGACCTAAGCTATAGAAACAGATGGACATAGTTTCTATTCCTGCCTGGGTAGATTTCTATTTGGGCAACCTTGGGTAAGCTTAATCTATTTGTCTAGGCATTGAAAATAGAAAACATAATTTGCGTGGTGGTTGTGGGGATTAAAATGAGAGAATATATGTGAAGTGCTCAGCATAGAGTAGACACTGGGGAATGGTACTTAATAGTCTACTTCTACCACTCAAGAATAAATAAATGCATTATTAACACTCTCGTACCTCATACTGAAAAGCACTTGATCAGGATAAAACCTCTTTTGGTATTTGTATCTATGTGTATATGTAAATGGTTTATCATTTTGAATAATTTGCACAGTGAGTTTTTCGAGTGGTGAACACAGTGGAGTCTCTAGGACAATAAAAGTGTATAGGGGAAAAAAAACAAATCCTGAAAGTAACTTTCACTCACTTAAAAAATTATATTCTCAATCCAAAATTAATATTTGCACATTATAAAAATATGTTGAAAAATGGAAGTATAAAAAGTGAAGGAGGATAATTACTCAGAGTTCTTCTCTCAAAATAAAATATCTGTTATTAGTGAGATATATTTTATTATAGTTTCTCCACTCTTTGAACATACTTCTGTTTATTTGCTTTACATAGTAGTTATCTTATTGAATATATAATTCTTTAGGCTGATTATTTGCTTTTAAAATTATCCTATGTTTTCCATATCACATAAAGTCTTCATATTGAATTATATTTAATGTTTCTGTAATAACCTAGTAGGTGGATGTATATTGATTCACTCAACATTTCTCTATAGCCAGTGGGGAATAGGGCTTTTTTCTTTTTGTTGTTTTATTTTGTTTGGGCTTTTAAAACTAATACAGCAATATAAAGAAATAATTGCAAAAACTTTTGTATATACCTCTGATTATTTCGTGAGTCTAGATTGTTGAACTGATATGTCTCCTTAAGGACTGAAAGTGTGCATTCCACCATAACTGTTATAACATTATGTACTCTAATTTTTTGTGTTTGCTGATTTCATAGTTCATAAGTCTCTTTGAAGGGGTCCTGGAGTTCTTTGCAGCTCCAGTGATTCTTCTACCCTGAACCTTCTATCCATCGCTCCTCCTAATCAATGAGATCACACAGAAAGAGATCACACAGAAGGAAAAATTCTGCTCCAGCTCCCATATGACAGCCCATGAGAAAACTGAAAACAGTTCTCACATCTTGGGACTTCTTTTTAACAGTAAGAGGGAATGTCTCAAACTGTGACTGTTTTTCAGAAAAATACAGGTTTATAACAAATGACCCTAAACTTTTTGTAGTCTTTTTAAGTTTGAGCATTGAGATTCCCAGAAAAATAAATAAATAAATCTTATGTCCAATGCTTTTCACTGCTGCCTATATCATAGTTCCTCGGTGAAATAAAGAACACTCTATTCCCTCGTGGAAGAGAGAACTGAAACCAGAATCTTTAAACAATAATAACAGTTAACAATGACAACCATAAAGATAATAGCGGCTAACATTTGACTGCTTACTATGTTCACTGATCTACAGACTTATAAATATTTTCTCAATAATCCTCGAAAAAAAGAAAATCATGGTGATTAAGATCAGATAGGTTACTCTATGTATTAATTTTCTACTGCTGCTCTAACAAATTACCACAACTTAGAACTTAAAGCAACACAAAATTTTATATTATAGTTCTATAGGTCGGACTTCAGTACTGGTGACAGCGGGGTTAAAATCAAGGTGTCAGCATGGCTACATTCCATTCTAGGGGCTTTAGGGAAGAATCTGTTTCCTTGCCCTTTTAGCTTCTCAGGGCCATATGCATTCTTTAACTCACGGTCCCCTTTCTCCACCTTAAAACTCACCAAGAGTAGGTTTAATCCTTCTCCCCTTGCATCTCTCTGAAACTTCTTCCATTATAATACCTTTTTTTCTCTCTCTCTCTATCCCTTCTTCCTCCCATCCTCCCTCCCTCTGATCACAACTGAAAAATAGTCCCTACTTTTAAGGACTCATGTCAAGCCCACTGGCTAACCCAGGAAAATCTCCTCATCTTAATGTCTATAATGTTAATCACATCTGGAAAGTCCCTTTTGCCATCTAAGGCTCCTAGAATTTGGGGATGAATATTTTTGGAGTGCCATTATTCTGCATATGATAGTTGTACTTTCATTTAATATTCCCAGGGAACCTCCAAAGTAAGTATATTAGTTATCAATTGTTGTATAACAGATTACCCTACAACAAAGTGGCTTAAAATGACAATATCTATTATCTCACAGTCTTCTCACAGTCATAAATCTGGCTAAGACTTAGTTGTGTCCCCTCTTTCAGGGTCTCTCAAGAGGTTGCAATCAAGATGTCCAATTAGGCTGCAGCCTCATCTGACATTTCAACTGGGGGTAGCTCTGCTTTCACACTCACCACATGGTTATTGGCAGGATCAGTTCCTTGTAGCCTATTGACTGAAGGATCCAGTTCTACCTAACTGTTAGCCCGAGGCCATCTTAAGTTTCTTTCCATGAGGGTGTCTTCATATGGAAGCTTTCTTCAGAGTGAGTAAGCAGACAGAGAAAATGCCAGCAAGATGAAGTCATGATGTTTTATAACTTAA
Source organism: Eidolon dupreanum (assembly GCA_028627145.1). Classification (NCBI taxonomy): domain Eukaryota; kingdom Metazoa; phylum Chordata; class Mammalia; order Chiroptera; family Pteropodidae; genus Eidolon; species Eidolon dupreanum. The sequence continues at coordinate 36,567,592 of CM053502.1, forward strand.
TCTCAGAAGGGACATCTCAATACTTTTGCCATATTCTATTAGTGAAAATAAAGTCATGAGGTTAGTAGGTCCAGCTCACATACAAAGTGATATTATACAAGGAGGAGACTGTCACAAGGAAAGAATCATTGGAAACCATTTTAGAAGTAGCCTACCATAATATTTGTATCAGTTAGCTATTGCTGTATAACGAAAATTTTGTATATCACCACAAAACTCAATGGCTTAAAATGAAAATTATCCACTCTTGCTCATGTCTCTGACTTAAGTTACAGTTTCCTCTGGCTTGTTTCCTTGCTGTGAATTATGTATATATTTGCTTCACTGGGGCTGTCGGAGGGGGCTGCAAAATCCCAGGGAAGCTCCTCTCCTGGCAATGGCAGAAATGCAAGAAGGAAAGAGAATCATGTGATAACTTTTAAAGTTACACTGTAACTCCCCCCACCATGTTTCATTGGCCAAATTAAATCATATGACTAAGTCCAAAGTGCAAGGATAGGAAAGCATATATCCCTAAAGATTTTTCTCTAGTAGAAGCAACAGCAGTCACAAGGTAAAAGTAAAAAATATAGGAAGAGGTAAAGAATTGGGGCCAATAATTCCATACTCCACAATATCATTACTCACATATAAGAGATAAATTGTGACACAAAGAAGCTAGCTGACTTGTCCAAGGTCACAGAACTCAAATTCAGATTTGCTTGACATTAAAACTCATTCTCCATTGTTTTATACCACAAGGCTTCAATATACATTCTCTCTGAATCATTTCCTTCCAAATAAAGGAGTTCACAAATTGGTATCTAAAAATTCCTTTTGCAAACAGTCCTCAGAAATTTCATTTTGCTCTTCTGCCTCCTGTTTCAATTTATCAGCCTAAATTTGTAACATGGGCCTGAGCATGGAGATAAAATCGGCTCTGAAAATGAGAAAATGGATTTTCTTGCCATGCCTTTGCATTACAAATGGGCCCAGTCCACAGCAATCATGGCTGCACCTGGAACACTGCACAGGCCCATGAATAATCCATGTTCCTTACACACTCTCCTCCCTGTGGCGCTGACTCAGCACTGCTCTCCTACTTTCTGTGAGGCAGCAGCAGCATATAGGCCGTGTGAAGCCTAAGAATGCAACAACACTCTAAACATTTAGTTGAATCTCGAAGATAGACAAGGGACTTAAACATCTAACTAGACTTTAACCAGACTGTGACACTTACCTTCTTAGAACATTTTATTATCTTTGAGATTAAATCCAGACTTCCTTAAAGGGCACACAGGAACTTTCATAATTTGACCATTGCCTTTCTGACTAGACCCTCATCCTCCCATTCTCTATCTTTCAACTTTTCATGACCTCCCTTACCTTTAATGCCAGATATTTGTACTTTTTCAAAAGCAAACAGATTTATCTTTAATCCTGTGCATTGTCAGTCACTTTTCATAGAAAACTCTTCTTTTATCAGTTATCAAAATTGAATTTCTTCTTTTAGAAGTAGCTCAGGGGTCATCTCTTGCAGAAAGTCTTTCCTAACCACACCCTTACCCTGGCACCCAGCTCATTTGGGATTAGCGGCTTCAAGTTTAGGAAACATTTTGTGCTTCCACGATAACCCTTATCAATCTATATTAGAATCATCTCTTTCTCTGTCAATCCTACAAACTTGGAGCCTTTGAAACTAGCAATATTTTAGTTCTGAATTCACATTGCTCTTTACATAGTGCCCAACAGTCGTTAAATGTTTGCTCAAGAAAAGATAGGGCAGGGGCATAAAAGGAAAAAATTGGAAAGAAAGGCTGGGAGGCAGAAAAGCAAGAAGGAAGGAAGGAAAAAAGGTAGGGAGGGAAGAAAAGGGAAGGGAGGGAAGGGAAAGGGGGAGGGGAAAGAGGGGGAAAAAGAAAAACTAAAATTATGTCTGAGGAATTTTGTAAATGGCATGTAACTACCTAACTATAAGGAGCCTTATTCATTTTCACCTAGAATATGCTGATGTATGTAGCTTGCTATTCTGAGGACAAATCCATCTTTTCTTAAATCCTACTACTTTCACAGTTCAGATTCACTAACATCCTTTGTAAATTCAAGCCAGTGAACTTTTTAAAAAGTGGAGCCTCTTAACCAGTTCCTCAATGTGCTACAGTGCGATCAATAACCAATCTAGATGACAAATTAATGTTAAATACAGTTTGAAGAATGGCAAGAAAAAACGTAGTAGGAGAGGATTAGTGGCAAGTCTTTCCAGAATTGTGGTCTCAGAGAATGTTTAAAGACCCTGCTGTGATTTTGTGGATAAGAGGCAAGAGGGCTAAGAAGATGGACTGTGGGTTGGTTTGGGGATGATCAGTAGTAATCTGGTGAGTGGGAGGCCCCTCTGGAAATAGAGTTCTCATTTCTGCTATAGAAATTGGACTCCTGAATCAACGGGAACAAGAGTTACCAGGCAATAGTTCCCAAATGCCAATTGCTGCTATTTTTGCTTCAACACCACGACTGACTGAGTGTGATTGCTTGATGGTTTTGAAGCCGCCTTTACACTCTAATAATCGCACTTTCTGAATTGCACCTGAGGCATTACCATACCCGATAAGGCTCTTAATTGATGTTTTAGTATAATTACTTGGAAAGCACATCGTTGGAAAGAATAGTTTGAATAAAAGATAGATAAAATATGTTCTAGGATGATTCCTTACAGTTATATGATAAATGCTTCTCTCTACTTGTCCACTTACCCCCCAAAAGTCAACAACTCTAAGGTGTTAAGACTTCAAAAAGTTGCCAAAATTCTGGAAGCTTTGCTCTTCTAAAAACAACATTCTTATTTTATTTTTTTTTCCTGTGAAATCACAACAGCATATAGCTGATGAGGGGAGATGTGGCTGTTATTTGGATTTAAGTAGAAACAGCAATGAACTTAGAGCAACTTAGCTGAAACTCTCTGAGCTTTGATATTTTTCATTTGTAAAAGAGAGAAAATAACTTATTTTCATTGGACTATTGTGGTAATCTAATGAAATTGATAGAGGGAAAAAAAGCCAAGGTATCCTGTATGGTTGGGGAATTATGAATTCAAATTATAATTGTGGGCTGGAGTTAGTTGAATGGGGACAGAAAACAAAGTAGATACAGTATATTAGTCTGTTCTGGCTGCCATAACAAAACACTATAGATTGGTATTTCAGATTGAGTGGCTTAAATAACAGAAATTTATTTTCTCACAGTTCTGAAGACTGGGAGTACCAGATCAAGATCTGGCAGGATTTGGGGTTTGGTTTCTGATAAGCACCTCTTCCTGGCTTGCAAATTACCTCTTTGGACTCACGTGGACTTTGAGCACAGAGAGATCTCTCTGGGGCCACTCTCTCTTTTATGAAGACACCAGGCCTATCAGATAAGGGCCTCAGCCTTATGATCTTATTTAATTTGATCATCTCCTCACAGGCCCTATCTCCAACTGTAGTCACATCGAGGGGTAAGGCATCAACATAGAAATCTGGGGTGGGGGTGGGGGACAAATAATCAGGTTGCCAAAAGACTTCTCTTTAAAAGTATCTTTTAAAATATCATTTATAGAAATCAGACATGGCTTTGAGTTTCATTTATCATGCTTTACCTGGTTCAGAATGTCGCCTGTCAAAGAAGTCTCCTCTACTGCCCCTGTGGAACAAATCCCTGACTCCTCCTTGTACATGCTAGAACTCTCCTGTCTAATAGCACCTAGCTTGTTATTACTTGTCTGTTTTTCTTAGGAGTGGAGTCCTCTGGGTCAGAAGACACAACTTGTTTTCAATTTTATGTCACCAAATTATTGAGGATTCTCAATATGATGTGGTAAAAACAGGAATATATTTGAAAAATATTTTTGCAGTTAACAGCTTCAACTATATTCTGACAAATCACCCTTTCCTATTACTTTATAATATCTTGGGCAGATTTTATAATTTCTAGTCATGTTCTATTACCGATAGTACTGTTTAAAATTTTAATCTCAAAATTGACTTAAAACTCATTTTTTTCCCCTTTCCTCAGCAAAGCCTTATGCTATGACCCTTGCTTATCAGAGTAGGGGGCCAGAGAGAATACTGGGCAGACTAGGCTGAGATTCATGAAGGGCAATGGCATAGATTCATGCAGGATACACAATTCTCAACTCTATGACGACTCTCCCTAGATTTGTCCAGTACAAAATCTGCACAACTACAGACCGAATCTATGAAAACATAGCCTCCAGTCCCTCTTCCAGAGTAGGGGTCATCTTATATAATTAATCACATTATCAGTAAAAGGAAGCTATCCTTTATCTTGCTCTGATTTTGTCTGGTTTATCTTCTGGTGATTCCACAAACAACAAATATGGCAATTATAACAAATGATAACTATAATTATAATGAGGTAATATATAATGCATTTCGAGTACTCACTACCATACTTTATAAATTCTTAAAAATAACGTTCTTTCATATTCCAATATTTCTGAAAGAGCAACATAATTTATAATTGGTGATGTATTATAATTTAATTATAAGCATTTTTCTCTCTTAATGGTGTATAAGATAATGGTGAGTCTAACAATCAATGGTCTCTGAGAATTGATGAAATACGGAATGTACAAGACCGTTTTAAGTACTTGATGTGTACTAACTCATCTAATATAATAATACTGTGAGATTAGCTATGATTATTATCCCATTTTACTGATGAAGCAACTGCAATAAAGGTTGAATAAGCTACCCACAGTCACACCTAATAAGTGGAGGATAGAACAAACTTTATGTAGATGGGGCACATCTTGGGCTTTCTCAGTGTGGTGTTTGGCTTCATCCTCACCCCCTAATTCCCAGAAAGTCCCCTCAGGAAGGGGCAGCCATGTCTCCTTTAGCCACACCAGTGGTACATTCCCCACATGTCCTAGGTAGACGTCTCCATGCTCAGTGATCTCCTGATCAGCCCTGTACTCCTTGCCACTGCCCTACTTTTGGGCTCCTTCACATGGAGCACTGTGAGCTGCTAAGTGCTTCCTTTTCATTATCTTTCAGACTAAACAATCACCTTTCTATCCCAGCCAGATGACTATATAATTTTTCCTTGGCTTCCTAGTTCATTTTGCTCCAGCGAGCACCCTACATTCAGGAAACCCCATAAAGAAAAAAAAATTATTCAATTTATTAAGTCCATTCATCCAGGAAGAAAAATGCCAGTCTCTCTGTCTTGTAGCTGCCCCAGTCTCTTCAAGTAACTCCCGAAAGCTACTTCTCACTCCCACCCTCGCTTTTAGCTTTCAGATGAAAGAACATTTCCTCTGCAGAAATATTGTATTTTTTATATAACTGAAAACACTATGCTTCTCTTACACAGAGTTGGGGAGAGGAGGGGCTAATTGTTGCAGGGCCATTTTAGGAAAAATTAGTTAAATGTGGGTAGAACATGGCAGCCTCTACTCCCAATCCTTGATACTTATCTTTAAATTGTGGGGAATTGAAATTTTTGTTCTCAACTCAGACCCTATCCAATAATTCTGGCAATAGATATAACCAGTCAACATTCTGTTACATTAGGTTTTCCCCAAATTTAAAATATGGTGGAGCAGCCAGCCCTCTCTTTTAAAGAACCTGCTTTGTGGAGCAGAGTTGACTTGTGTCCTCCTGTGGCTATACTTTGGGATTTGATGTGGTATTTGTGCCAAGGCCACACTTCCTCCAAGCTGCTCCCAGACAGTGACTGAGCATGGTAGAAAAGGTATGAAACCCAGGCCATTAATGTCCCCCAAAAGATTTCTCTGATAGTCAATCCTTTTCTCGGCTACTCCCCATCAGCCTAGTCAAGCCATTCTCAAAACTCTGCTGTAGTTTGAAGATCTTCTGACTCAATCCTCCTTCCTTCTTCTTCTCCTTTGTATTTTGTCAATTGGAGGCATCCAAAGAAACCCCACCCATCTTCTCCCACTTATTCACAACTTATTCAGGAAACTCGAAAATTAAGTCCTCAAAACCATTAAGCAGGGTCAATGCTTAAAACCAAATATAAACTTTATAACTCTGACTAATCTTTTAATCTCCATTTTCTAGTCTGTATAACAGAAAAATATATCATCCTATGGGGTTAAATGAGACAGTCCGTTGAACAATGTGCTAACAGTGCCTAGCATGGGGTAAATTCTATTATTTCTTCTCTCCTAGAAACATTATGTATTTCAGATTTCCTCTCAGGAAGTTCAGATTGAAGTAGCATTTATTAAAGAGTTAACTCAGGCTGAGAGAAGTCAAAAGCTTGGCGAACACGGCCGCCAGAAGCACAACACAACTTCCTGACTTCAAACCCTGTTCTTTCCTCACCTCTGGTCTCTCCTGCTTGATGGACAGGTATTGTATTTCATCTCTGGGTATTTAAACAAATGTTTTTTGTAAAGAATTGAAAAAGAACCAAAAAATGATGGAGAGCCTCTAAAGACATTACAATGATTAAAAATAACAAGAGGAGGACATGAACTCTAGTCACTGTCCTGATACTTAGTAGCTTTGTGAATTGGGCAAGTCAGTTACATAAAACATACAGCAACTTAATCACATGTAAAATGAAAGCATTTTTTTTCTTGTCTTGTGGGTACGAGAATAATTTTCTCAGTATCTATCTACTCATGTACTTTAGAAACATTATTTTCCTAGTTCTTCTAATAATTCTGCTCTTCTGCTCAGTAGATATTATCTGTTTTTCTCTGACAAGGAATCTGTGAACTAAAAAATTAATTAAACTTGCCCAAGCCCACAGAAATAATAGCTGTGATTCCCACTACCATACACTATTCCACATGCCTTAAATGGTGGTTGTGAAATAACATAGAATAAGAGATGAGAACAAACGCATCACACAGGCCAAAACCTGGGACCATTGGTGGGAACAGCAGCATGATCTCGGTAAGTCAAGTCAGGAAACCTGAGTTTTAGGTTCTTACTGCACTGTTTATTAACTGCAATCTTGACTTCACTTTACTTCTCCCATCCTCAATTTTCTCACCAGTAAAATGGAGCACAGAGAATCACAAACCTAGATGCCTGCCTTACAGAGTAATTACAAGGCCCCAACAAGATCGAAATTGTAAAAATGCTCTGTGCTCCAGAGAGCCCTATACAAATGTGTGCTATTATTATTATTGCTATTACCATTATTATTACACCATGTTCTTTGGGTAAGACATTTATGTTAAACTGACACAGCACATAATTGGAGTGCTCAAGTTAAATAAATGAAGTCAGCTGTCTGACTCCTTTAAGATAAATGATGTTATTACAACATAATTGTATAACCCCATATAGCTTACAGCAGCAAAAGGATGTGTATTTCACATGCCCTCCTATAATTACATCCCCATTATAATTTTGCAGTTAGTTGCGATGAGCTCTGGTCATGAAAACATGCCAATTTTGTATGGGATTGAAGTCTGCCTAATTTTAGCAAATTGAGAGTCACACAAAAGAAAAGAGATAAATACTATGTTGTTATTTTTCATTAGAGAATTGCTATATTAAGAGGCTGCGATCCAGCTGTGTTTGTTTAAATAAAAGTGTGATTTGAATACCTCCTACAGCTAATGTTCCTGCCAATGAATAAAAGATAAAAAATGTGGCTCTCCTCTCGTTGGATGGGAGTCTCTACAATCTAGCTGACTTGGAGATTTATTGTTCCACATAAGGAAGTTGAAAGCGTGGAGGGCAGACCACACGCAGAGGCCTTTTGTGTATTGTTTCAAGCCATACCACTAATAGATTTCTTCCACTGAGGCTCCCAGCAATTCAGCTGTGCTCAAATGCTCCACTTAACTGTGAAAAAATAATAATAAAATAATGATTATGCCTAAATGGCAAATTCAGCTCAGCTCATGCCACAAGGAAGAAAGTAAACGGGAACAAATACCATTCAGAGAAGGAATGCTGTATTTGAGTGTCATTATGGTAAAAGATTTAGGCCACCTTTATTTCTTCCAATCAGACCCTCTCACTATAGGCCAGTGATTCTCTCTTCCCAGACCACCCCATCGACTAACAATATTCTCCTGAAATTTATTGCCTTGCAAACTGGCCAACCCAGAATGAAAGACAAGAGGTGATATCCAACCTGTAGATACAATGTGGTGCAATTCTAAAGCATCTAGAACAATGTTCTAGGAGTCTGGTATACCAGGATACAGGCAGCATTAAAATCTCTGCCCTTCGGTAGATCACAGTCTAACGATGAATATAAGATACATATATTCCCCATTCCCCAAACCATTAAGTGTGACTTCTTAAAAAATTGCCATTATCTGAACCCCGCTTGCTCTTGACCACTCAATTCTTGCCCACCTTGCTCTCTACTGTAGTCATACAAGATTTCTTTACACGCACATATTTTGTCTGTTAACTCCAGGCCTTTTCAGGTACTACCTATCTCCTCTGACTTTCCTACCCTACTTTACTCATGCAGTGAACTCATCTTCATGATTCAATTAAAAAATCAGCTCCCAAAGTTTTCCCTACACTGCCCCCATGGATGCTCCAAGTGTGGGATGAACATACTTCCTCTATGTGGCAGTAAAATCTGTGCTAACAACCTCTGACATTGATCCCCAACTAAAGAGTATGAACTGGAAAGTTGTGCATCAAACGTTCGCCACATCTGTTCTGGGGTGAGCAGAGCATAACTCTTCCCTTCTTTCCCCCTTTTCCCTCCCACCAGTCTTCACCATCCACCAGAATCACAGCCATCATGAGCAACTGTTACTGACAGGAAACCATTTTTCAGAAGTGATGAGCTGTAATGATAATAGAGAATGATAGTTGTATTGAAATGTTCTGTTTACTTATCTGTCTCTACTAGGCCAGTGCTTCTCTTCCCAGACCTCCTTTTGAGGAGGAACTGTGTCTTCTCATCTCTGTATTCTCAGGTCCCATAATGATGACTAGAACTTTATAGATGTATAATAAATAACATATGGATGAATAGGAAAATAAACAAAATTTAGGAGAGAATGTAACTGGTGGCATACAAAAAGTGAAAACAAAATGCAATGAGAACCAAAATAAGGGACAATTTATTTACAGCTGGAAAAAATTGGAGTCTTATGGAGAAAGTGACCATTGAGCTAAGACTTAAAAGATCCTGTGATTAGGAACTTGACATTCCAGGCAGAGAGAACTGAAAAAGTGACTGTGTAATAAATATGCTAGAACCCACGCTATGCAACAGCTATAGTTACTTTAGAAGTAAAAATTTTGAAAGGCTACATTCTATTCTCATAAGAACCAATACCTGATACTTTAGGAACAGTCTTCATGATCTGCCTTCATAGGCACTGCAGAAAAATCTATCTCAGATGGCTTTGGGTTTTTTAAACCCAAATCTGGACTACCTAGTTTAATTTCTCACCTCAAGGGTCCTTCAAAGATTGAACATATATGATTCACATACACAGCATGGGCTCAATATATTGAATGAAGTTCAGTGTATTAACAAACTCAGAACTGTAGCCATTGGGAACACTAAAAATGTCACATCATTTAATCATAGTCACCAGTTCATAGTGAAGAAGAATTGCTTGATGAAAAAAAAAAAAAAGAAAAAACACCACTTATTGACTATTTAACTCTGTGCATATTATATAACCTAGCTATGCTTCAATTTCCTCTTTTACAAAATGACGTTAGTAATAGTTGCTTTGTAAAGTTATGTTAGAATCAAATGAGACAATATTAGTTTCAATCATATGAAATTGCTATTTTGTAAGTGAAAGATCAGCAATTTCATATGTGTCAGCCTAATAGAACAGTGATTAGAATATAGTAAATGCTCGATTTATGTTAAGAATAAGTCTTTATTGTGTATCCATGATAAATGCTAGTTTAAACCTTACTTGTATCATTGAATAGCAGTTAATGAGTAAGTCACTTATTGTTCCAGCCAGTTTCCTCAACTATATATAAAATGGAATCGATGATACTTGCCTTGTAGGTATACTATGAAATAAAAAAAAAATCAAAATATCTGATACAAAAAGGCCACTCAAGCAATAGAAGCATGCATGATTGCAAAAAAACAAGATCTATGAAAAGGCTACAGTATTCCAGAAAAGAATTATAGGGAGAAAAGTCATTCAAGAGCGGTTTACAGCTATAGGCATTATGGCTTCATGTTGGAATTTTCCTTGTTGAAATCCTATGACTGTGCTTGTAATTCTCAAGAACTGGTGTGCAGGAGCTGACTTAGTTAAGGCCAAGGAGAGGACTGAATGGACGCTGGCCAGAATGCACCGACTCTTGAAGGTTCTGGAATGTCAGGCAGTCTGGTTTATACTGCCTGAGTCAATTTACATAACCAGAATGCCTAAAGTCTAAAAATCTGTTCAAATAGTAACCTTCATGATCAAATTAAAACTACATGTTTTTTTCCTAAGGATATGGCATGCAGATCAAAACTAGATGTGAAATACTCAGAGGGATCTGATTAACAGAAGAAGGTTCTGACCTAGAAGAACATAAAGAACGTATCCATTCATAGAATCAGAAATTATTATTATTACTGTCAGGAATAATAATAAACTAAGTTATGACAACATACAAAAGGGCTGAGCAGACATGGGTTTTATCAAGTGTTTAATGCTAATAGCCATCCAATAGAGTAATTATTTTGGTTAAATTTTGGAGTACCTGAGAAATAGTATGTAGGGATTGTAAGAGGATACTGTTCACAGGGTGCTTACAGAAGAATGCTTTATCGATGTTTGGAATGTATGCTTGGAGACCTCAATCTCACACACAAAGTTTAGAGATCACATCTTAATGTGGTGCTGAAAATAATCACCAAATCTCAAAGGGTTCTTCATTTAGAATTTGGATCAGAGATAATGTAAGTATTCTCAGGGGAATTTCTTGGAGATTGCCCTTTTGAAATAGGAAAAAAAGAAAGAAAAAATAAAGATATTCTGAACTGCTCTGTAAGGCATTCAAACAGAAAGAGGAAAAAAAGAGTTCCCTCTCAAAACCAGTACTTGCAAGTCAGTTGACTGTGTATATATGGCACCAAGAAACCATAGAGGGTGAGGATCTAAGAGCACAGGTTTTGGGGTCATCTATATCTAGGTTTAGGTATCAGTTCTGCCACTCTAATACCTTGTACAAATTGTCTACTCTCTCTAAACTTCAGATTCTTCATCTTCTAAGGAGTCAAAAAATCTTGACTTCATAAGAAGTAAGCAGCACAGAACCTCAGAGACAGTCATTGGGAGGCTAATATGGTATGTGGGTTTGCACAGCCTCTCAAGGAAGATTTTGATCTACAAGAGGACAACCATTAGGGCCCTTCATGAGGGAATCTTGGGTGCCCAGATTCCTTCCCATTGAAGCTCTGTGGTAGGGCTAAGGGAGGGAAAGTGTGCTATACAGGTAGACTGATTTTGAGATGAGGAGCTGAACTCTATCTCAGAGTAATGTCTACTTAGAATACCCTAAGGCCCTGGCCTGGCCCTGAGGAGGCTGTGGCACTGGACAGACTAATCAGATCCAGGATGTTTTGTGATTGTTGCAATACTGTGGGGAAATGAGATAATATATGTGAAGGAGCCTGAGAAATAAAAGGAGTTCACTATGTGTTTAGAAAACACATATACTTAAAAAAAATAAATGTTATCCAGCAGGAAACAGGAACAGAACTCAAAGGCAAAGCAAGTCAAAACTCAGAAATCTAAGAGGTGCCAAACCAGAAGCTCAGATGCCACAATTAGGAAGCAGCAGTGACAGCTGGGTAGCACCAAACCCATTTGCTGGAATGGAATTAGCCAAACCCAGGTTAATGAGCAAGAAAGAGCGTGAGTGAAAAAGGACCTCAAAGTCTCATGAACTCTAAAGTTTAAAGGTCCAGAAAATATGAAATGTTTGCAAGCAATAGTAAAAAGAAAAGAATAAAGAGGTAGGTGAAAAAGGAATAAAGGTTGGTCAAAAAGCAAAAAGAAAGGAGGAGGTTAATTATTCTCCCACTTCACATTCTTGTCCATATTACAACCAAAGGAAGAAGAAATATAAAGATAAAGAGAGGGTGGGAGAAATATGAGTTAGATGACTTGGTAAAGAAGGAAAATAGGGCTGTGCTGATGCACGATGATCACAAGCATCTTGTTTGGTTTTTCCTTAGTAGGGTATTCCACAGCTCAACAAAGAATGCTCAATAAGGTGTAGCTAATTCAGGTGGAGCCTGAACATGGTATATAAGAAGAAACTGATATAATGCAATATTATGGGAAGGACTCAGCTACAAGAATCTCCAGGCACATTGTTATATGTGAAGTCAAAGTAAAAACTTAGTCAGAATCCTGGTCATCAAATCATTCAGAATACGATACTGATTTGTTATTTATTTGTTGTTGTTGTTTAATTAGGTACAGCATCCAACTTCAAAAATTAGACCAAAAAAGAGTTGTTCACTAGTCAAGCAGGCCAGGAGATAAGCCAGGGTTCACATATGGTATGGAACTGAAACAAAAAAGAGAACTCCAATGTGAAAAAAAAAAAAAAAATTCAAACAACAGCCGGGGTGGGGGGAGGAGGGAGCTATAATTTCAGGACCAAAGCATTTAGGCAAGTTAGATGCAATCCATGGCCTCAATGAGCACTCAGCACTGAAAGCCACCCCCAGACACACCATGGGAAACAATTTGGGAACAGAGGTGCAAGAATGAAGCTCTTAATATGTTCAGAGAGACTGGATTCATAAAACTACAAGGGAGTGGTTTTAGGAAGCCCAATGAGGAGGCTGGAAGAAGAAAGAGAGAAAGGGAAGGGAGGAATACAGAAAGAAAGAGGAAAAGGGTAAGATAAAGAAGAAAAGCATGAAGAGTAAGAGAACTGGAAGGTTTGGGGGGAGAGGGAGAAGGAAAGAGGAAGGGGAAAAAAGAGGAAGGTGGAAGTGAGGGAGAGAATGAGAGAAAATCAGAGAGAAGATCTGTGAAAGCAAGAAGACATACTGAATTATTGGGAGAAGGAGGGTGCAATAAAGAATGTTTGAAATGTATGTAAAATGTAACTCAATTATCTGAGATCACCGATAACACATGGCACGGGGAGGCGGGAGCAGGGGGGTGGAGAGGGTGGAAATCACACCAGGTTTTAACTGCCACTGTACCAAATAGTTACATTTACTGCATTTATAAACGGATATCTTTTGGCAAGTGAATCAAAAAGGCCTCCACAAGACATGCAATTCTGGGCTTCAATCCATTCACTCTGTGAATTAATTGACTTTATTTGAACTCTACTGTTTTCAGCTGGAGAATTCACTGTGAACATGTTGTGCATCTCTCAGATATCAAACAGCAAGTGCACTGCAGCCAGACTCTGAAACAGAGCCAGAAATCATTCATTAATCAGACAGGGGTTTCTCTGTAATTGGGAAAGACAACCAGGAGATAAATAAATGAAATAAATAGCTAAACTCTTTGAAATGTCTTCCACTTTTCTCCTTTTACTTGGGAAGCAGAGGCTCCACTGGAAGCCAAGTAATTGTACTCACTAGAGGGAAGAAACTGTATATGATACCTGATTCCAAAGTAACATTTGTTTCTAAAACCTCATTTCTAATCTATTTTTTATATCTTATTCAAAACAATTATCTGCCAACAATATATTAAAAAATCCAGTTGTTTTCCTTCTCTTACAACAGAAAAGGTATTTCATTTTAATCTTTTATTGCATGCAAAAGTTTCCTCGAGGTGACAAACCCAGGGACTGTATGTTCTAGTCAATGTCTAAAGTTATTACACACACACACACACACACACACACACACACACACACAAACATATATTTACCACCAATGTTAAATTTCATTCCTTCACTATATTTACTATAAAGTTTTTATATTTTAAAAGGTTAAAACACATAGCGTTCTAACCAGGATTCATGGAAAGTAGCGAAAGATAATTACTCTAGGTCTCCTAAATAAATTAGCTAGGTAGCTAGCTAGATTAGATAGTAGATAGATGATGATGATGATGATGATGATGATGATAGATAGATCGTGGACAGACACACAGACAGACAGTCAGACAGATACACAGACAGAACAAGATTCACAGACTCCCATGAGATGCCGGATAGATAAGCCTAGGAAATAGCCACAACTAAAGGCAAACCATGGTTTGATCTGGCCCATCTGTTACTGCTTTGGAGCTATGATCAATCTGATCTGTGAATGTTTCCTCTGTTTTATTTCCTCAAATTCAAGATCCCCTCATTATTTCTAGTGACAGCTTTCAGAAAATAGCAGTTCTTAGAAGATACCCTAAGAGAAAGAGTCTCTAGGCAAGGAGAGAGCTGCAAACAGGCCCTGATTAAGCCTGAACTGAAAACTCAGAGGCTCTCCCCTTCACCAGCCCCCCCCACCCCGCAAAAAAAAAAAGATTATTTGAAAAATCACAAGCAGGGGTTCAGGTGTCAGCCATCTTCTAGATACATACTGATGACCAAAACAAAGAGTCCCAAGAAATTTTAGCTCTTAAAAGAAAATGATGAGACAATGATGGCAGTGGCAGCAGAATAAACGAAGCAAATAGATTGATAATTTTTAATTATAATTAAAGATTTACAGAAAGAAAAGGAAGCAAAATGGGAAAAAATCAGAAATAAAAAAATATAAAAAATAAACCTATGTATTTATCAGGTATAAAAACATTATTGCTATAATAAAGAACTCGATAAATTGAATAATAGAATATGGAATCAAAAGTAGTTTAATTAGCAAGAGATCCAGTCAAAGAATCATCCCAAAAGGTATTAAGAAATTTCAAATTAAAAGAATAAATAAAAAGTTAAGAGATACAGAAGAGAGATGTAGAGGTATAAGTACCTAGTACCAGAATAAAAGAATTGAAAAAAGAAAAAAAATATTTGAAGAACAATGACCAATATTTCAACAAAATAAAAAACTATGTAATACTTCAGACAAAAAGGGATCATAGAGTTCAAAGAAAAATAGATTTAAATACCTAAATATATTAAAAAGCATATCCAAAACACCCAATTCTCAAAGAGAATAAAAAATTTTAATTCCAGAGAACTAAAGTAAATCACCTACACTAGGAGAGGAATCAAATTGGTATCAAAATTTTTAATACTTACATTGAATATGAGAAGAAAACAATGTAACATTTTTATTTTGAAGAAAAAGAACTTGAAACAAATTTTATATCCAGTTGAATTATCATTTATATGTGAGGATAAACATTACAGAACTTCTGCATAGGCATAAGAAAATATGATCTTAGTAAAGGGAATAACAATAAAGGAGGGGAAGGAGGAGGATTAGAAGGAGAAGGAGGGGAGAGAGAAAAGGAGAGAGTGAGGAAGGAAGGCAGGCAGGCAGGCTGATTAGGAAAATATAAATAATATGATAAAAATAAGTCTTAATGTTATTTATAATAAAGAAAAAGCTTAAGATAACTAATTAAAAAATAGAGATTCTCAGAATATGTTTTAAATCTAGCAATATGTTAACTATAAGAGAAATTAAAATTGAAAAGAAACAAAACAGTTACAAGTTAACAAATGGAAATTAAAACGAAGCAAATACCAAAGAACAGAATGCTTGAGTATCAAATTTAATACGAGACAAAGAGAACTTTAAAAAATTGAGGTATAAAAGGCTATTTTATAGAGTGGAAATGTATATTAATCATAAACATATATATACTTAATAACATAGCCTCAGACTATAAAAAGCAACAACTTACATGATGACACAAACAAATAAAACAAAAATTTTAGTTGTAAATGTTAATGTCTTTATCACAAAAACTGAGAAATGAAGTACACAAAAATTTAAAGATTACAGATTATTTTAATCACATTATTAATATTGAACTAATATAGAGAGAAAGCTTTATATATTAAATAAACCTATAAAGATTACATTCTTTTTCAAACACATTTGGAACATTTATAGAATTCAGACAAATATTGAATGTGCAACAAGAAAAAAATCAAAATTAAGCAAACTATGTTCCCAAATTGCCATATTATAAAAAAATTACAAAAAGGATAACTTAAAAAACCTATATATCAAATAATCAAAATAATGCTACTAAATAATTGATGGATGAAAATTAAATCAGAAGGAAACTATTAAAATTTAGAGCTGAAAAAATAAAAGAACCACAGGACAAAATTTTTGAGATACAATTATAGCAGTATTTAAAATGAAAATTTGCCTATGACTACATTTATTAAAAAGAAGGAAGACTAAAAACAATGAACTAAAGCTATGAGAAGTACATACAACTCAACGGGAAAAAAAAATCTGATTAAAAAATGGGCAAGGGATTTGAATAGACATTTCTCCAAAGAACACATACAAATGGACAACAAGTATATGGAAAGATTTTCAACATCACTGATCATCAAGGAAATGCAAATTAAAACCATAATGAAATGTCTAAATTATCACAACTGTTAGGGTAACCATTATTTAAAAATAAAGAGAGAAAGAAAGAGGGAGAAGAGTAACAAGTGTTGACAAGAATGTAAAAAAATTGGAGCCCTTTGTGCACTGTTGATGGAAATACAAAATGTTGCAGTCACTATGGGTAACAGTATGGAGGTTTCTCAAAAAAACTAAAAATATAATTACCATAGATCTAGCAATCTCATTTCTGGGTATTTATCCAAAAGAATTAAAAACAGGATTTGTCTTTTTTTAAATACATCTTCAAAAGTTACTTATTCTATACTTAAACATAATAAACCAAAGAAAGAAACCAAATATCTAGTTTAATGGTTGTCAAATTTTTTCTGAAAAGAGTCAGGTAGGAAATATTTTAGGGTTTGTGCACCACAAAATCTGTCACAATTATTCAACTCTGCCACAGATAAATGTTGATGAATATGCATGGCTATGCTCCAATAAAACTTTATTGATGGGTACTGACATTTAAATTTTACGTAATGTTCATGTGTCATGAAATAGTCTTCTTTTGATTTTTTGTAACCATATTAGAATGTAAAAACTGAAAAACAAGATCTTGAAGAGATAGTTGCACTTCCATGTTCCTTGCAGCATTAATCACAATAGCCAAAAGGTGGAAACAACATAAATTTCCATCAAAAATGAATGGATAAGCAAAGGCAATAGCAACATACAATGAAATAGTGTTCAGCCTTTAAAAAGCAAGAAATTCTGTCATTTGCTAAAAGACAAATGAAACTTATAGGTATTATGCTAAGTGAAAAAAGCCAGTCACAGGACAAGTGCTGCATGATTCTACTTATATGAGGTATCTGAAGTAGTCAAACTCATAGAAGTGATAAATAGAATGGTGGTTGCCAGGGTCTGGGAGATAGGGAAATGGAGAGTTGCTGCTTAATGGGTATAGAGTTTCAGTCATGAAAAAATGAAATAGTTCTAGAGATGTGCTGTACAACAATATGTCTATAGTTAACAATACTATATTGTACACTTAAAAATATGTTGAGGGTAAATGTTACCTGTTTTTTTTAACCACAATTTTTAAAAAAAAAGCTAGAAAAAGAATATCAATATAAACACAAAGAAATAAGAAAGAGCAGAAATAAATAAAAAAGCAAAAAAAAAAAACTCAGAAAAATTGCAAGCCATATTTTTTAAAAAGATTAATAATATAGATACATTTCTAGCAAGTAAAAGCTAACAAGCATAGAAGAAAATACACATATACGTACATACATGTGTACACACAAATACATACACGAAAGGAAAAAAGAGAATATGTTTCTAAAAAAAAAGATAACATGTCAAAACTGGCACATAAAAACTTAGAAGAATTTAATAGATCAATAATCGCTTTTAAAAATCTAAAACCCTTACCCACATAAAAAACCACAGCATAGACAGATTTTAAGATGAATTCTACTAAATCTCAAGAAATAAATATTCCAAATTTAAATAAGATCGACTTTTTTAAGAATAGAAAAAGAAGTAAAAAAAAAAACCTATTCATTTTTATGAAGCTTATGTATACTTGATACCATAACCAGATGACAAGGTAAGAAAATAAATTTCAATTTTAAAAATAGATGCAATGTCCACACAAATATCTGTATGAATATGTTTTTAGCAACTTTATTCATAATAGCTAAAACTTGGAAGCAACCAATACGCCCTTCAGTAGGTGAATGGTAAGCAAACTGTGCCAATTCATATGAAGGAATGGTAGTCAGTGATAGAAAGGAATAAGTTATTAATTCATGCAACACCACCAATGAATCTTACAAGAATGTTATGACATGAAAGGCAGATCAATGGAAACCAGAGATTTGTGAAGGGGAAGGAGTGAGTAGGTGAAGTTCAGGGACTTTTTAGGGAAGTAAAATGCTTCTGTATGGTGCTGTAGTAGTAGATTCATGACATTATGTATTTATCAAAACAATGAAAGTAAACTAAATGATAATTACTGATTTATAAATATATTGATTTAAGACACACAAATAATATGTACATTTTTAAGGGCTTACAAGCATTTACTTTAGGCCAGGCACTAATTTTATACTGTATACATATTACTATGTTTATCCATCAAGAAATCATGCTCACATTAAGAAACTGAAGCACAGAGAAAATAAACAGCTTGCCCAAGGTCACACTGGCAGGGGGAGGAGTCGAACCCAGGTTCTTACTGTCTGCATTCTTAAACAGTGTGCAATACTGCCTCTTGTGTAACAGATGGTTTAAAGGGCATATATCAAATATACCATGTGTGTGGCCATTATGAGAGGGAAGAAATAGTGGAGATAGGGAAAGAGAATGAAGGGAGAAAGTACTAAAATATAACAGAACAAAAAGGGCACCTACAAAGACTGATGATGAGAGTGAACCACACTGAGAAGGATGATTAACTTAAATCTGTGCATCCGATATATTTTTTTTAAAGTGCTGACATTAGCCAGAAAATTCTGATTACTCTTCAATCTTAGATAACCAAACATTTTAGATGCATTTTTTTTTTTACTAGATCAGCAACTTTGTAGACCAGAAATGTCTAGCCCAACAGATTCATTAGTACCTGCCTAGAACATCTGAGGGACAACTCCCAGATCCCTTAATTCTGGAGACCTACTCATCACTTGCTGGACTACAGCATCGAACCACATATTCTTGATTTGTGTCTGAATTTATTGACTGGAATATCTCCCAATTTGAAAATTTCTTCCAATTGAAGATCAGTTTGTTTTCTAGCACTTAGCCGCTACCCTCCCCCACCATACGTATTCCCCAAATCCTTCTTCTCTTACTCCCCCTCAGCTCTGACATATAAGCCCTATGGGACATGCATGTGGCTTTGTAGGTATTAACCAATATCTATTTACCCATCTGTCCATGCATATATTCAGTCAATAGACATTGAATCCTCACTATATGATATGTACTATGCCAGGCATTGAGGACACAGGAACAAGTTGAACACTAATACTAATGACAAGAAGCTCACAGTTCAAGAAGGAAGACCAACATACAAATAAACAAATAAAGTACAATGAAACCTTACACACTGGATTATCACTAGAATTAAATAATGTATGTAAATAACATGTTTATAAAAAAGTACTGTGGCCAGTAAGTATTAGCTACATAAAATTCCACAAAGCTTTCCCACAATAGGCAATTTAATTAGGTGTTGTTTGTTTATTCAGTAGTCAGGCACTGTGAAATGTGCTTGGGCAGAGTAAGTTAACTGATCACCCGCAAGCAGTACTCAAATTTCCAAAGAATTGAAACAGTTTTTACTAAGAAGTGGTTGCATGACTAGGGATCATAACTTCCATTCTCTCTGTCTTCTAAATGAGACCGTGTGTATTTGTTAGAATAACTTTAGCCACTGTGGCAAATAGATTCCAATAGTTCAGTGCCTTAACACAATAAAGTTAATTATGGCTCCGTGCAATAAAATGAAAGTAGTCATGGTGAGTGAAGTGGGAACATTCTGTATGGTCATCCAGAGATCCAGGTTCCTTCTCTTTGGGGCTTTGTTATACCCTGGGACCTTATCATCACTGGAAGGGAAAAAAACAGGCCTACTTTTAATCACCATGGCCCAGATGTGACATACATTGCTTTCATTTATTTTTCCATTAATAAGAACTAGCAGTATGATTCCAGCTTAATGTAAGAGGGGACTCAGTATTACTTGTCAGGGTAACTAACTTCCAGTTAAAAAAACACACAATTAAAGAAAAAGCATAAATTTAATGGTATCATGTGACTAGTTCTAACCAAAGAATTTTAAGAAGACAGAGCATCACTCATGAACCAAGGTGGTGAAGCAGCCAGTGTATTTCTTTCTCTTGCTTTTCCCTTTCTTCCAGGTGAAAGGTCCTCAAAGATGACTGACCAAAAAGAAGTTTTAATTGAGAGATCACCACATGGAAGAAAGACTCCCACTAAAGAGGAATACTAGTTTGGACTATAATGTAATTAAGAATTACATTTCTTCTGAGTTCATCTATTAACATATTGGCATTTGTTTGTCACAATGGCTAGAATTTCCTAAATTAATAAAATATTACAATTCTTTAATAAAAACTCTATAAATGGCTTGGCATCTTGCATGGCAAAGAACTCGAGTTCAATAAATACTATATACTTACCTATTTGTAATTCTTTTAATATC
The DNA here is from genome assembly GCA_028627145.1 of Eidolon dupreanum. Lineage (NCBI taxonomy): Eukaryota > Metazoa > Chordata > Mammalia > Chiroptera > Pteropodidae > Eidolon > Eidolon dupreanum. The sequence goes on from CM053502.1 coordinate 36,588,245, forward strand.
TTTTGGGGAATATGTGATCCTCTTCCTAATTAAATGACTCCCCACACATTTTTTTTTCCTCTCAAAGGCCTTTAGGATATGACTATGGCCCTGTTGCTTCTCATATTAATGTGCAAAAGAACAAATACATCAGGTTCGCATTTAGTGTCAGGAAAAGAAAAAAATCCAGGACTTTCTCTACAGCACATTTTCTCACTTGCCTATTTATTTCTGAGACCTCTCTTTCTCCTTCTCTGGCTCTTTTCTGTGCTATGAAAAGATAGTTTGCTTTCGAATCCCAACAACTTGATTGAATCTACACAACTGTTTCTTTAAATAAATGTGAATATTTATCATTATAAAATGCATGATTAAAACTTTTGAGAACAAATCTAATATGATCCAAATCCTCCATAAAGGTAAAAAAGGCCAGATGCCATCTGTTTTAGTTAGCTAGAGCTGCCATAACAGAATACCACAGACTGGGTGGTTTTATTTTCTCACAGTTCTTAAGGCTGAAAATCCAAGATCAAAGTGTTGGCAGGGTTGGTTTCTCTTGAGGCCTCCCTCCTTGACTTGTAGGTGGCCTTCTCCTTGTGTTCTTACATGACCTGTATAACTTCTCGTCCCAGAGGAAAAGACCTGTGGAACAAACTTATACTCACTCTGTATACTGAAGTAAAGCTTGTTGGTAAAAATAAATTATTTGATATGGTAAGCCCTTGAGATATGATATCTTTGATTCACCACTATTGCAGCAATTGTTAATTAAATTCCTTAAGTTAGATTCCCCAGGAAACTCTGAAATGAGAACACTGTCAAAAGAATGAAAAAGCAAGTCACAGACTGAAAAAACATTTTCAAAAGACATATCTGATAGATGACTGTTACAATTCAACATTAAGAAAACAAACAATTTAATTAAAAATAGACCAAAAATCTTAACAGACACCTCACCAAGGAAGATAAGCAGCTGGCAAATAAGCACCTGTCTGTTTTCAAAGACGTGCAAATTAAAACAACGAGATACTACTACATACCTATTAGGATGGCCGAAATCCAAAATACTGACAATGTCAAATGCTGACAAGGATGTGGCAAGACGTCCTTCAGTAGGTAAGTAGATAGATAAACTGTGCTACATCCAGACAATAGAATATTATTCATCACTAAAAACAAATGAGTTATCCAAGCCATGAAAAGACATGGAGGAAACTTAAATGCCTATTACTAAGTGAAAGAAGTCAATCTGAAAAGGCTACATACTATATGATTCCAACAATATGACACTCTGGAAAAGGCAAAACTATAGAGACAATAAAAAGATCAGTGGTTGCCACTTTGACGGGGGGGGTCAAAGCCCAGAGGATTCTTAGAGCAGTGAAACTACTCTTTACTGTACTGATAATGGATTTATGTCATTATAAATTTGTCCAAACTCATAGAATGTACGCCACCAAGAGTGAACCCTAATGTAAACTATGGACCTGGGTGATAATGTTATATCAATGTAGATGCATCAATTGTAATAAATGTACCATTCTGGCAAGGAATGTTGACAATGGGACAAGTCACACATAGGCAGGGACAGAGAATGTATGGGGAAATCTCTACTTTCTTCTCAATTGTCTGTGAACCTAAAACTATCCTAAAAAAATAAAGTCTATTTTTTAAAAACAACTTAAGAAGTATAGCTATAATATAATCTTTATAGCTAGTTCCCAGACTATTCTAAAATTAATGTCTTTCTATATCAGTCATTATGATTTTTTTAAATCTATATTTTCCTTACCTCTATATACAGGGGTGAGGAATATCAGTGTCTCTCCTCCAAAATGGTACAACCCAGGTTATCCCAGGTTACCAGAGGAAAAGGATATATATTGTCACTATGTGCCAGGCAGGATGCTCAGTTTTATACAGATATTAACTCATTTAATCATCAAAGCCACCTTATGAAGAAGTATTATTATCCTTGTTTAGCAAATGAGAAAACAAAATCTCAGAAACATTAAATAACTTATTCAAAATTACTCACCAAAAGGAAAGAGATTATTGTAGAAAGTGCATGAATTTTGGGGTGAAGGGGACTAAAATCCTGTCAATTGCTAGCTATAAACTTGGGTCGATAATTTAACAGCTTTGCAGGAACTGACTTAAATGTCTATTAAAGCCTGGCTCATGGTGGATACTGATTAAATAGTGATCCCATTTTCACCTAGACAGCAATAGGACTGTGCTTTGACCCCACTTCTGTCTGACTCCACAATTCATGTTCTTTGCCCTTCCTAGTTTCCCTGCAATACAAACCTGTGTTGTGCAGATCTGGGGTATGGGTTTTTGTGCAGTGCAGAGCTGGAAAAGAATTATCCACAGCAACCTTAAAAAATTGAGTATTTACGTATTGATTTATTTTTATTTAATATGATTTCCTGCAAAACCTCTTGTCTGCTGAAGATTCAGTTGAAGTTATTAGCCTATTTATGGATACATGACATGCACTTTAATAAAAACGGATTAACCCCTCTCTTTCATATTTTACACTGCATCAGGCACTGAAAACTAAGTCTGATGTAATAGATCTCTTTTGCGGTTTTAATCATAACAGTTGTACCAAATGACGTTTTTTATGCATGTGATAACATCATAAGGGAAAACTAAATCGATAGCATAGTTCTTAATCTAATTATGTGCCTTGCATGTCTAAACCAGTTCTAATGAAATACAATAAGTGGTAGTATGGAAATTAGAAGAGGCTAAAAAAAAAAAGCAGTTGCAAATAATACTGTCAGTGATAGGAATAGAAGTATGGACTACACCTGTTTATGTGAACAATACCTTCTCAGTGCAATTACACAATAAAAAGACTAAATAAATAAATAAATAAATGGGAGGAGGAGGAGAAGGATTATCCATACAAATTATTATTTTCAGAAACAATTGTTTTCACAAAATAAGCCTAGGATACAGCAGTTTGAAAATGGATAAAGAGCACCAGGGACTTTAAAAGTCATATACACACAAATCTCACCTTGTATCATAGCTAGGTCACCAATTTATAGACATGCTAACATTTCCCTATAATTTTTAAACAGCTTCTTTCCTTGGTTAGAAGAGTAATTCATGCTTATTATATAAAATTTGAAAGATATTGAAAAATACAAAGAAAAAATATGTTAACCCAAAATCCCACACCCAGAGATAACCATGATTAACATTTTACAATATTTCTTCTTCTTTTCTATGCATATGGTACATGTTTAAAGTGATGCAATAATTTGTTGAAAGCAAAGTCAGATAGTTCCAAGTAATAAAGTAGATAATCCACAAATAGACCCTAACATGAAAATATATTGCTTTTAGAGGACCTGTATTAGTTTCCTAAGGCTGACAGAACAAAGCACCACAGACTGGGTGCTTTTTATTTATTTTCTTATGATTCTGGAAGCTAGGAATTCAAGATCAAGGTGCCAGCATGGTTGGTGAAACCTGTGTCCTTGGCTTGCAGATGGCCATCTTTTCCCTATGTCTTCAAATGGTCTTCCCTCTGTGTATGCTTGTTGTCTATATTTGCTCTTTTTATAAGGAGAACAGCCATATTGGGTTAGGGCCTACCCTATCAACCTCATTTTAACTAGTTACCTCTTTAAAGATCTTATCTCCAAATACAGTCACAGTCTGAGGTATCAGGAGTTAAGACTTCAATATATAAATTTAGGGGGACACAATTCAGCTCATTATAAGTGTAAAGTGTGGCAACACAAACACATCATACACCCAGCAGGAAGATAACATGTTCTAGGCCCTGCAGCAGGTACTAAAGACATAAATCAGACTTAAATCAGAGGTCAAAGGAAGGACTAGTTAGTAAATGTCATCAAAGAATTTATGAATACTCTGAGAAAAATATGTAAAAGCTCTCCTTATACCATGTACAAAAATAAATTACATCCTCAGTAAAATGACAAATGTTAAGAAGAGGTGGTAGAAAGTAGAAAGAGGAGGAGGTAGCAAAAGAGGAGGAAGAGACAAAGGAGGAGATGGAGGAAAGCAAGGGAAAGGGGAAGAGGAGACAGGGTAAGAGGAGATGGGAAGAAGAGATGGGAAGAAGAGAGTAGAGAAAAAGAAATTAGATGATGGATATGAGTTTTATCTCTTACTTACGAATGGGGTATTTTGTTTTTAATCCACTCATTCATTCATTTAATGACCATTTAGCCAGGTGTTCAGCTAAGCATAGACACAAACTAGATTTTTTAGTGTTAATTCACACTGGGAAGGGCCACTTGGATCACTTATGATGTAAACAAAAGTTCCCATTTCTTTACTGATCTGTTATCTTGGCCACGTCTCTCTATTCCAATGTCACGAGCTGTACATAGTCCATAAGATGTTTTCAAGATATGTTTGTAAATCAGATTCTATTAGAAGTGCATAAAGAGAGCTGGCTGTTTACAGGAGCCCTGGAGGGAACCCTGTGGTAAAAAGAAGCATCCTTATGCAAAGAACAGAACTGGGTCCTCAGTTCGAGCACTGTGTCAGTACCAACTGTCATACCTGTGTCCTGGCTTGCAGGTTATGCCTGAGCGCTCATCTGTGTTCCTACTGTCTATCCTTCTGCCTTGGATTACAAACCCCTGGAGGTTGGCCCACCACATCTGTTCCCTTCATTGTGTCCAGTGTTACGATGAAGCATTTACAAAGAGGCTTCAGTAAACGCTTTTAGATGTGCAGAAACAGATCTCAGCAGGCAGTGTCCAAGGGCTACAATGAGGAGATGTGCTATGAATCCTACGACACAGTAAGGCCCTACATCATATGCATGGCGCTACACTGACAACTGCAGGGAGCAGGCCCCAGGACCCCTCAGTCCGGTTCGTGTGTTCTCAGCAACAGAGAGGAGAAATTATTTGAGAGGACAACAAAAGAGAGTAAGAGAGTTAGAGATCCTTCGGGACACTCCAAAAAGTTAATTCTGAGCTGTATTTGGTTGTTCATCACCCAGTGTCTTGGAAGAACACAGACTTTCTGTAAGCTTCCAGGTAATACAGAGCGACAGTTGCTGTCCTCCCCAGTGGGAACCCTCACATATTGGTAGCACATTGCATAGCAGCTTGCTCTCAGAATCTAATTATCAACTCAGAAGAAATAAATAAATCTCTGCTTTTATCTTTTGTTCAGAGAAATACTTTAGCCAAAAGTTTCTTTTCTGATGAGTAGTTTTATAGTGCCATTGACAATAAATGAGTGGTATATAATGAACCTAAAATTGTTTAAACTCAATATTCATAAATACAAATATCTGCCCAGAATTTTACCAATATTAGTGAATTTACCTACAGGAAAAAAATTTCTCTGGCATGATGTTATTTTAATTCTTTGACAAACTTTCTATTTAGTAATATTTTTCCATTTTTATTCCACTCTTCTAAAATGGTTTCATGACGATCCACTGTTTCCCATGTATATTCTAAAACAGAGCTTTCATTCATTGATTTTTTTTTTGTCCACATCAAAGTGAATAATAATATCTGCTGTCATTGTAAGTTTTCCTTGGGGACCATTATTTCTAAAAAATCTAATTTTTTAACTCAATTTTGAATTTATTAATTTTGTTAAAATGATTTTATTCACGCATCAATATTTTGTCCATTTTTTGTAATAACTAGTTTTAGCCTTTTATGGTTTTGTTGAGTTATGCCTTCAAAAACTATTATTCCCTCAGTTGATTTTTGCATTTTTCAACTCTACTGATTTTTTCACCTGAAACACATTTAACCATGTAAAGTTTTAGCTATTGGCAATTTTTTTTTATTTTTAATATTTCTATCAATAATGTCCCATGTGAATTAGATGTAAAATAATATATTTTTATTCATGTAAAGGCAAATAAGAAACAGAAGTCAAAATTTCCAGAGTCGAATTATCTTTGAAGTCAATATAGTGTGGTGAAAACTTCCTGCCTCATTCAAACACAAACAGTCTTGTAAAGGTCAGCCACCATTTACATTTGTAATATTTTTTAACAAGTGATTCACATCTCATGAATTCCTGCAAGATGAAAATAAAGGTTTTCACTTTCCCAGCTGCCTGGTAGCTGAGGTATGAGCACATAACCTGGTCTCCATCTGTCCCTCTTTCTTTCCCGAGGCTTTGACTATACAACTAGAGAAACAAAGCAGCAGAAATGGAAGAACTGTTTCTTTGTGGTGCAGCTGTGGCAGCAGGGAGAGAGTCCCGGAATGACGTTGAGGGCTTCAAATGCCATGCTAAGGGCACTGAACTTTATCCTGGAGGGACTGAGAGCCATGAAGCGCTCTCTTTGGGGTACCATATGCTTAGATCTGAGATTTAGAAAAAGGACTCTGGCAGCACAATGGGGAATGGATTGAAGACATCATGTCTGGAGACAGAAGTCTACAGAGTTGCCTTTGCATCACAGTTCTGCATCTTCCCAGTCCAAGATACTGAGAGCCAAAACTGCTACCCTGGTCCTTGATGATGTGGCTCTTGCCAATCTTTGTATTTGCCAAATAATCTCACTCTAGTCCTTTGGGCCCCTCTCCATTCTTCAAACAAATGATTCCACATCTCCATGTTTATATACATTCTTTTCAACGTGAAATAAACATTAAAACTATAACAACACTAAACATTTATTGAGAATGTGCTTTATATCATCTACTGTCATTAATCTTACCAGATAACCAAATTGAGGTTCAGAAAGGTTGACTAACTTGTTCGAGGTTGACCAGCTAGTGAATGGTGAGCCTAGATTTATATTTAGTTTAACTTCAGAGCCTTCATATGTTCTTAACCCACACCATGCTGTTTCACCAGCAAACATTTGAATGTGTCATATATTTTTTCACATGTTCTTTTATTTAATCATCATGGCCATGTGGTGAGGTAGATAATGCAAGGAATACTGAATCTTGGTGAATTTAAGTAATTTCCCCAGAGCTTCTCTAACTATAAAGTCATACTTTCCTGTGCCTGGTTCATAGATGGTTATTGACATATATTTGTTCTTTCCATTCTATCTGTTCTTGCTGTTTCTGCTATGCCCATATCCCGATCACACAGGTAACCCAGTTACACAGGTAATTGGTCTGGCAACACTTTTATTCAAAACCAGCTAGTGCGCATTCCTGCTGAGCATCCAGCTTGCCTGTTGGGCTGGAAGAGTCAGTTGTTTATTGTACCTTCTCACCCAGATCCTCCTCTAAGTGAAACAGTCCAGCCCACAACCCCTGCTGCCTAGCTATGTTGTATATTACATGATTCTGCTCTTTGATGATAGCTAATTGGACCTAAAAGCAGACAATCAGACATCTTTTCTCAGAAAATTGAAATAAGGAATGTTAAGAGGAGGTGTTAAGTTAATGTTGGGAACTGCAGCTCAAAGGCAGAGTCAGGATTGAAGTAATCACAATGATCCAAGGGCAAGGACACAGGGTACAAAAACAAAGCAAATTCCTAGAAATCCAGGTAGTAGCAAAAAAGAATGCAGCAGATGTGTTCATGGAGAATTAAGAATTGTAAGAGGGTGGGGGAGGTCACGAGACCCATGAAAAATAAAGGAAGAGGTCATTACAGCTTCCTTGTTTCCTAACAACTTCTTTGTTTCTATCCAAGTATGTTCCTAAAGAACACCTTATTTTTCATCAGGTACTATGGGTAACACTCTGTTTCTTACCACTCAAAGAGCCAAACTTAAAAACAAATAGCCACTCAATTTTGAGGGTTACCAATAAAACTTTTGGGTTCCAACTCCAAGAGCAAAATTGAAAAAGTCAAATTATGAGATGCAAAGCCTTGAGGCCTTAATTCAAGCCCTCCACCTCAGCTGCCAACCCAAATCATTTCCCTCCCCATTCTTTTGCCCCTCCTAGTGTCCCCTTACTAGCTCTCAAGAGTCTCATTCAATTTCTTTAGAGTCCAGGATGGCTGTGGGAAATGTTCCTTCTGTCTAGAATTCCTATTATTTATCTAATCTGACCTCTCTAGCCCTTCAAGCTCCGTGGATCAGGAACGTATTTTTGCTATTGTTCATTCTCTGCTGTTACAAATACAACCTAAATCTGACCCTCTCTTATCTTTGAGCATTTTTATCCCTGCTTTCAGAGAAAAGTACAGGAAAGAAATGCATCTTGACTTATTTTCCTTTGCGCTGATATTTCACCATTTTGTCCAGCAATCACACATACCACCATTACTAATGCGATTTAAAAGGTGAAGGTCTGGGTTCTGGCAGCTTTGCCAAACATCTACATTTATTTTCAAACAATATTTCTCAAAGATCCCTGTAGTCATGAAAAGCTTCACTTGACTAAGGTAAGAATGTGAGGGCATTTAGACTTGACTCCTCTGATAAAGGGCTCTCATGCACGCTTTGAAAGAAGCAGCTCTGTGTGGCTGTGACGCTAGCAACTCACTACGTTCCAAATTTGTTTCTGCCTCAGTGGGAGCTTACTGAAAAATGAAGGATAAAGTGATATGGAAATGATTACTCAGCAAAACTGCCTTATTTTCTCGTTTGTCCCTCACTTCTCACTCTGCAATGCACAAACACATGTGTCCACACACTTACATCTGTAATACAACATGAGCACAGGCCAAGTGGGTTGGCAGCATGATATTTCCTTCATTCACTGTTCTCTTTCGCCTGAAGTTCCTCTCAGCTCCAGTTCCAGTTCTGAGGGTTTAGTATTTCTAAACACACTAAACCTCTCCCTGGAAAAGACTATGCAATTCCCTAGTGCCTCTGAGGGAATGAACATCAGAGCTTTTTCTCATTAATAAGGGGAACAATTACTTGGATTTGTGGGTGATCGAGGAAAGGCAGAGAGAAAGAGGGAAAACAAGTTCATTGATAATAAAGTCTTATTTTCTGTTTTTTTTTTTTTATAATAAATGTATTACTCATAATTTGAAGAAAAGTAGGTAAACATTAAAATTTTTTGACCTATAACTATATATTATCCCTATAACTATATTCATTTTTGCCAGGCAACTCAAATATCCCAATATAGGTAAGCTCACATACCCTTGGCCTAACGTAAGACTTTATGTCTTAGGCGTGGTTCCCTAAAAAACTTTGAGTTAAAAGCTTTCGTAGTAAACTTTGCTGGAGAAAACAGTCCCAAGGAAGCAGAAAAGGGAGAAAAAGGAGTAGGGCTGGGAAGACAGAAAAAGAAATATAAAGGAAAATATTACCAATCAGTCACGGTTCAGTGACAGGAAATGCTTTCTGAGAGATCCTATGAAACTACTGCTTTGCTTCTCCATACAAGCTGAATACAGAGAAAAATGGAGAATTATCTCACTCGTAAAGTTCACTCTGTGAAACGTCAGCTTGCTCACAAGTCCAACTTGTATTACCTGGACACATGGAAACCCCAGGGAAGGCAGAACTCTGGACACCTGAAGCACCTGGAAGCACCTGAGGCATGAGTCACTCTGCAATAGTAGAGACCACAGTTCTCCTTCCTCTATGTGTGCAGCCTGCAGCCTTGCTGCCCAACCACAGTGAGCCGGCATGAATGCATCACACTGTATCTTAGGGCCCCATGGTGTTTCCTGCCTCAGTAGCAGCAGGGAAGACCCAGAACAGGAACCATTGTGCTGACACAAGGGACTGAAGATAGGTAGAGCATCACAACAACTTGGCTCTGCCACAAAGTGGTAACAGAACTCAAGAGCAAAACCTTCCCTCTTCAGCCTATAGGAATACAGTCATTAGCACATGATCTTCCTAGAGGGCTATCAGGAACATCAAGCAGAAAACCATGGCCAAGAAAATATGGAGCACTATACAAACTGGGTCTGGCAGAACACCTGATAAACAACAAATAACTTCTAAAACAAAAACAGCAGCTCTCTTATTATTGGTATTGTGATCAGGCAAGTTTCTTAAATCAATTAGTGTAGGTTAGGCTGTTACAATAAAAGTCCCCAAATCTCATTTGCACCAACATAATATTACTTTTTGCTTATGTCTCAGTCCAGTGTCAGTTGGAGCCCTCCTCCAACTAGGAGTGACATCATCTTGGATAGAGGCCTTCAAAGTCACTACAGAAGGGCAAGAAAAGCTACGGGCTTGTGCAGAATATTTTAAAAGGCCAATCTTAGAAGCAGCATACATCATTTCTGTGGCCAGAACTCAGTTCATGACCTAATCTAGCTGCAAAGGAGGCTTGGAAGTGTAGTCTGTGTGCTCAAGAAATGCCATGGTGAGTGGCATTATCTCCATTTAACCTTCCTGAACCTCAGTTTGATCTATACATTGAAGATAATGATATTCATATTCTCTCTCTCTCTCAAGTTTATTATGAGGATTTAATGAGGATACGTTAGTAAAATTATCAAGCTCAGGCTCAGATAAGTGTCAAGAAAATGGTGATAACAGTGGCGACAAAAGAGGTGGTAATGGTAATAATTGTGGTCATAATAATAGATACAATTACTACTGAAGTAGTGCTAGGATTTAGTGACCATATTTTGCTCAATATGTCAGATCTTGGCCTTAAAGCACTCTTTTTTTCTCTCTTCAGTCCTTTCCAGTGTGAATAGCTATCTCATCTTCCAAGGTCTAAGTTTCCCTAGCTCATTTTCTCTTTAGGGAAAAATGTCCATTACCCAAAATGTTTGGTAATTGTAGCAGGTTCTCGTTTCTTTCCCTCTTCATTTTGTTATGTTTCATACTTCTCAGCCTCCCACCCTCTCAGTTGAGAAGGATCCATATCTGTCACTTGGGCCAGCCCTGTGCGGCTTTGGTTATATGGCCACAGGCTGGAGCCAAGTAGCTTCAGAGAAATTAATCAGAGCACCAGGAGTTGGCCTTTTCTTCAGAATGGCACCAGGTTTCCAAATTACCAAGTCATTTATGTAGTCACTATATACTTACTGGGTACCTTCTATGCACCAAACTCCATACTGAGCACTGGGGATATGAAGATAAATAAGACATGGCCTAGACCTTTAAGGAGGATGGCCATGAAGGGCAGCATAAAAAACAACAGAACTGAAGTGACTAACTCTCCTTGTGGACAACAGACTTGGTTGGGGCTTTTAGGAAGAGACAGGTCATTGTCAGATAGGTGTCATAGGAATGGATCAAAGAAGGCTGTTTGAAACTAACTCAATAGGAAAGAGGGCTGGCAGAACATGATGGCCTTGGATCTCAATTAATCTTCTTGGAAATGCAGGCTTAGGCTGTAACCCTAAGGGCACTTGAGAACAAAGACCTCAGTCAGCCAGCCAGACAGGCTACAGATAGTGATAGTGAGGCAGGGAATCTATAGGCCAGGACTCATAGACATCACAGGAATATTAAACTCACCTAAGACTCACCTAAACTTCAGTTGAGAGGTAACACACTTTTTCCAGACCCCATTCATAGCAAGAAATGGTCCTTCCGTGTCTTAATACATTGGATGAGATGAGTCTTTAGTTCTTAGGCCTGGAAGTGGGAGATGCAGGCAAAGATATTGCAGATTCTTATGGTCCCTCAAGTCTGGCGTTCATCACCAGGTTTCACAGCTCTGCAAAGTAAGGTCCTGTGTGGAGTAAGTTACTTTTCAGTTGCTAGACCACCTTATCTCTTATCTTCTCTGCCATCTGAGCATAGTAGTACAGATACTTTAAGGTGATGAGAGTGTAAACTACCTGTCACTGCTTAATAACCTTTGCTTTGTTTTAATCTACTCTTGAAATTGTAGCAATTAGAGACCAATTTTTGCCATTCTCCCTAAAAATGCATATCCTCCCTGTGAAAGTAAAACAAAAATCAATAGTCTATTTCTTAATACAAGTTAGTTTCAAAAGATTATGAATGCCTGGCAAAATGTTGGAGTTTTCAAAGGTACAGAAAGAAAGAGTAGATCATTTTGCAATAGAGTACTAGTGTCTTAGTGTGTTCAGGGTGTTATAACAATAAACCAAAAACGAAGTGGCTTATAAACAACAGAATTTACTTCCTACAGTTCTGGAGGCTAGGAAATCCACTATCAAGGCACCAGCATGGTCGTATTTGGTGAACCATTTTCTGATTCATAGCCAGCACCTTTTCTCTGTGTCCTTACATGGTGCAAGGAGCTAAGGTCTTTCTGGAGCCTCTTTTATAAGGGCACTGATCTCATTCATAAGGGCCCCACTCTCATGACGTAATCACCTCCCAAAGCCCCTACCTTCTAATACCATCACAATGGGGGTTAGGATCTAATACATGGCTATGGGGTGGGAGGTGGGGGGGCCCACCAACATTTAGTCTACAGCATCTAGGAAAGTTAGGTATCTTAAAGGAGAAAGAATTTTTGTGGGTGCAAAGGGGGAACAAGCTTGTGTTAATTTCAGTCTGAGGAATTTATTGCAAGGGCACAAGCAAATTTGCATTGCTGGGATACTACTCGATTCTTATCTATGGAATCATTTGTCTTTTAGTACCTTGAAGATTGGTGTAATATCAGACGCCTCATCATTTCTGATGATACAGTCTATATCTCAGCTATCCACTTCTCTATTTACATCTATTAATTCCACATGCAAAACAACAACAATAACAACAACAAAACATGAGTACTGTATTAATTGGGGTAATTCTAGCCCATGTAACAAACTAAAAAATGTATAAAAGCTCAAATACAATAAAAGTTTCTCATTCAAGTACAGTCCACAACAAGTAATCCTTACTGGTGATGGCCTTATTTTTAGGAGTGCTTCAGAAGCCCAGATGCCTTCTATCATGTGGCTCCACCATCTTCAATAAACGATTTCCAAAACTACCATGCTTGTCTCCCAAAAGCCAGTGGTAAGAGAAAAAAGCATGGAAAATATCCCATGGGAGATTTTAAAAGGCAAGGCTGGGAAAAGACAAAACATATTACTTCTGCTACCTCATTCCATTGACTGGAACTCCATCAAACAGCCATACTTAGCAGTTAATAAAACTGGGATGTGTAGCCTGGCTCATGCCCATGAAGAGGAAATGGGTTTGGTGAAAGGTACTCTGTGTCTGCCATAAGTATCTGCTCTGTTCCAAGCATTGGGCCATGTTTTTCTAAACAACTGTTAACACAGACATAACCTTCCCTCAAGAAGCTGAAAGTAGAGAGAAGAATGAAGAGCTTCAATGAACAATCACAAATACATGAACACATATTTAAACAATACTATTACAAATATGAGAACCTAAAGTACAAGGGCAAATTTAATAAGCATTAGGATGTAGATTACTGGAGTCTACGATGAAAAGAAATAAGCAGGAATGAACATAATTAAGAGAGATTCTGTGTGTGCACAAGCACACACATGCACACATCACATTAAAGGAAAGCATTCTAGTTATAGCATATGTAAGGGCCTTTGGCATGATATGCCATTGGTTCCATTTACTCATTTACCAGGTTGAATGCCCAGTCTGTGCCAGGTATTCTGTCAGTCTATAGAAGAGTCCAAAATGGAGAATGCAAAAATTCTGCTGTCTACTGCCACTACCTTGAAGAATATATTTTGCTCTATCACAAACAAGATCTTACAAATAATCTCATATATTTGGTATAATTTCAAATGTGAATGAGGGCCTTTATGCTGCTGAGTAATTTTCTTCCTTCTATTTATTAAGCAAACTATTGAGCCCACATCTGAGATATCAGCATCATTCTCTTAACTCAGAGACCCAGCTTTGCCCTACCAGAAAACAGGCTAAAAATTTGAATATCTGTCATACTCACAGCCCCCTTGTAAGGAAATCACCCCAAGCAGATTACTGTGTATGACATTTCTTTAACAGCTATGTTGTTGCTACCCTCCTACCTGCTCCAGACTGGATCAGAGATCAGAGCAGGAGCTCATAGCTGCTAAGGGAAGGTGGCACAAAACTGCCCAATTTTTTTTTCTGTTTATAGTAATGATTATTTTAATAGTAATAGTAGCAGTAATATTTTATAGTACTAATTTTATATCAAATTTATCCATCAGATTCCCTCTTAGTATGATAAAAGCTTGATTCTTATTTCATTTAGAATAAAATTCAAAGGCTATTTAAAAAAAGTTTGAGACACCAAGGACTCCTATGTTGTCCTGGATGAGTAAGAATTTACAAAAAAAAAAGGAAAGAAAGAAAGAAAGAAAGAAAGAAAGAAAGAAAGAAAGAAAGAAAGAAAGAAAGAAAGAAAGAAAGAAAACAAAACAAAAAAGGGCTGATTTGCTCTGCCTGTAAAGTAATAGCAATATTGGAGTCATGGTTTAATGAAACTTGTCTGCAAGCAAGACTTAAATATTAATACAGCACGTGAGATTTTCCTCGTGGAAAGGGAGGCCAGCAGTTTTTGAGACATTTAGTAATGCAGTTTCTCTGTGCTATAATCCCTGTAGTCATCCCTAAATTTTTAGTGAGAGTCTGCTACATATAGCTACCTTCTGTCAGTGATAATTTGGAGAATGAAGAATAAAACTGACAACAAAGGGGACAGAGTGGTAGGGGCAGGAGGGCGGCTACAAGAGGCCAAGTTAAGTTGGTTGATCAAGAAGACAAAATTCACACCAAGAGGCTATAAGAGATCATAAGGAGCTATGTCATGAAAACCCTTAAATCTTCAGGAGGGCACTGCGTTGCCCACTGCAGACAGAAGGGCTCCAAGCTACTTTATCTGTTCATTAAGTTAAAAAGTGGCTCGCAGAAGGCCAAAGCACATGGGGCCATTGAGGTCAACTTCACAGGCTTCCTCTCCAGTCCTGCCGACATCAAACATGCACATTTTCAGACAGTTGTAAAGAGAGATACTGATGGCTTGGTTTAGTAAAAATGCTTAAGTTCTTTGAATAACCAAATAAGCAGAAAGAAATACATTGCTTCTACTTTCATCCTCATCTTCCTATTTCCAAATGTATATGTTTTTGGTTGACTGAAGGTTGCTGTTTCTTTTTTTTTATTTCCTGCAAGGAAATGAAAAATTGCATCTTTAAAAGCAGCCATAAAGCTTTTCTATAATTACCAAGAAACCTATCAATTTAAAGACCCAACTAATAACATATAGGATTGTGTTTTTGTTTTTGTTTTGTCTTTGGGTTTTTTTTTTCTTTTTGCTCTTTGAAGCCAGCTAACTTTGGAGTGATATTTTAATTTATTATTATGAAAGGGACAGCAACTGGTTTTTAATGGTTACAGAATGGTGACTTGCAACCCGGTCCCAGCTGCTGTAACCACCGTGCCACAAGCAGACTTGCAGCATCTTGTCTCAGGCACACATCAGTGCTCCCGCCTGCTGCCTCCCTCCCTCCCAGTGGACAGGCCGCCACCTGCTGCTGGCACAGCGCCGGCCCTTAAGGGAACAAATGTTCTCTTGCTGCTGGGTGACAGGACAGGACAGACGCTGGATTTCAAGGGAACCAGGGAAAGGCGCCCTCAGGCCGGCTGCCCCTACTCCTCTACCCATCTGCCTTCCCTGACTAGCAGAGATCTCACTAATCAGGGCCATCAGAGTAGGGCTTTTTTTGGTCAGACTGTGGTCTAGATTGTTCGTCTCTTTTCCTACAAGTCTCCCTTAAGGCTATAGTGGCTATTTATTTATTCAGGCCACAGTTTTTACTGAGTCTGTGTTCCATGCCAGGCAATTTGCTAAGTGCTAGGAATATAGACTTGAATACCTCAATCCCTGACCTTGAGGAGATCATATTTAGGGGAGTAGAAAAGATACACCAATAAATGTGATAGAACCTTGAGACTGCAACAGCAGAGTTAAAAACCAAATGCACGGAGAAGAAACATTAAAGTAGCACATAGGCATGAAACACGTGGACTTCAGAGACTGTTAGGTCAAGGAAATCCCAGCTTTGCCTCCTGTTGCCTGTTTGATTTTGGACAATTCATTTAAGGTCTTTAATCCCAGTGGCTCATATGTAAAAGGTTATGCGAGATAATGCAATGAAGCACTTTAACGTAAAACTGAGCCATTGTTACCTAGTGAAATTTGTATCCAAATGCCTCTCTTGAAAAAGTAGGGTCCTAGCCACTGCACTCAGGCAGAAGTTCTGGAAGCAGAGAAAGGATGGGAGGATGGGGCCAGCTAGTTAACTTCAAAGCTTATAGCCAAAGAAGATCCCAAACAGCCTTCTCCAAGGAAAAAACTAGAATACAACAACAACAACAACAACAACAACAACAAGTAGAAATTCTGCCTGGACTATTGGGCAGAAATAAGTTAGTTTCATTGTGGAAGAAACTAAATCCAGGAAAATAGAACAGAAATTTGAGGTTATCAGGCAAAACTAAACGAGAAAAGACAATATGATGCAACAGTGAAAATCTGGAGTACCAGAATCTTGAAAAAGCTGCAAAAGTTTCAAATGAGCTGGCATTTAATCTGGGTCTTATAAAATGAGTAGGAGCTTGCCAGGAAAGACACTAGGAAAGGGTTGTCTTTGAAGGGGAAACAACCTGGTCAAAGGCATAGTGATGCCCACAGAGAAGAGTGAGGATTCCAAGTATATAAAATGTCGAGTATGCAGAATAAAGTAGGAGGAGATGATGCTGGAAACAGGGCTGGAGCCAAGACATTGAGGATCATGGATACCAGGCTAGGGAACCTGGTCTTATCCTGTAAACCCATAATGGGTGCATATCAGAGTCACCCACTGAGCTCTTACGAAGTGCTAATGCTCAGGCCACACCAGTGATTTCTAGTTATTTGGTCTTGGGTAAGGTCTGGCCACGGGTGTTTTTAAATCTTCCCAGGTAATTCTAATGTGCAGCCAGGGTTGCAAACCACCGCTGCGGCAATCAGAAGTCAATGGAGATTCTCCTTGTGTGCCCAGAGTGCTATGAAGCTAAGAAAAGAGATTCATTTAATTTCAACAAACATTGTTAACACTGACTCAGTGCCAGACACTGTGCTAAGCTTTGTAAATATGGAAATGAGTAAGTCAGGGCCCACTGCTCTCTATTTAGCTCTTTAGAGTTTATGAATCATGTTCACCTTCACTGTCTTATCCTGCCTGGAAGTTAAGAGGGAATGTGGTTGTAGTACTTTAGGGGAAGTGGTGCACATAATCAACTTGGTCATTGTGGGCCTACCCTGAGGTCTGGCGCTGGGCCGCAGTAGAGAAAATGAATTGAGCAATCTTTTATAGAGCAAAATCAATAGCATCAGAACAGCCAGCCACACCAGCAGCTGGGACTGGAGGGAGGAGGGGAGAGCAAAGGGGTGGGGCAGAGATAAAGGGGGCTTGTGGGAGAAAACAAGGACACTGCAATGGAGAACAGAGAAAATATAGAGGTGTCGTGGAGGGAGGGAGGGAAGGAGGGCCAAGAGGAGCGGGTTAGGGGAATGTGGTTGTGGTTTCTGAGAAATTTTGAGCAAAACCACTGTATCTCATCTTAAGCTCCTCCACTGCTTAGAGCCCTGAGTGTAGAGGTAGGTAATACAAGAAGGTATGAGGGAGAAACTAACAGCCAGTTCCTGTCCCTATGCATTAATATAATGTAATCCTCATTAATCACTAATTTTACAAATGACAAAACAGAAATCTTAAAGGTCACTAAGCTACCAAACTCATGTGTGATAGAGGTATTTATTCTCTTACAGGCTTAAAAGAGAAATGTAAGGGGGAGTCACTTTGTAAAAGGAAAGATACTTTAGAAATAATTACTTTTCCACCCTCGCCCATGTGAAACACCTGTACAAGGCTCAGAGTGGGAAGGAGCCTCACAGATCATCTGGTGTACATATCAGTGAATCCAGAACTAGGGGGCTCATTGGCCTACTTAGCCTCTGGATAAGACCTTCAATCTATGTGGAAATCCAAACATTCAGGTTAGGTGAGGCAGATGAACAAGAAAGAGAAATGTCTACCATGCAACTACAAAAAAATATATATTTTAGAAGACTCATGCACAATTTGCTAATGGTGAAGTCCTATGGGAGGGACTGAAGCCTCCCCCACTAGGGCTGAAAAGGCCTGCAAGGTAGGGAATAAACTCACTGCAACCCACCAGCACAAGGAATAGGACATATTCCACTACATGAGAAAAAGCCCTTCTGAAGGGCAGCGGAGTCCCACTCTGGTTCATCCTGTGCTGTATGATCAGGCTTCTTATGATTGCTTAGATATATATCCAACTCAGACCAGGTCAGGCAAACAGGATTTATTGGAAGGACACTATGTTATCTTACATGGGGAAAGTGTTCAACCAAACTGCAGGAACATGAGGTTGTAGCTGAGTCTTGGAGAAATTAGAACCCAGAACATAAACTCTAAGGACTTGTCCCATCTCTTTTCTGCCCCTCCCCGGTTTTGCACTGATGGTTTCCTTGTCTATTACCGCAGACTGTCTTCTGCTGCAAGGTGGAAACCGTGGCCACGAATAGCTCCTAAGCCTCAGGTTACATCCCCCGAAAAGTTAATTTCCTCAATTGCAGCTTTAAAAACCCTAGAGAAGACTTCTATGAAGGATTCTATTCAGTTCAGCTTAAAGTGGTGCCTAACCTTGCACCCATCAGCTGTGTCCAGAGGAGCAAGTTTATGTTCAACAATATGGCATCCCCAACTGTATCCATATGAAGGGGAGGTGGGGGAAATACTGTCAGAAGAAGGGAGAAGAATTAGGATCTTACACTCCATCTTATCAACAGAAAGAAGACTCTTCAACATGGCAGAGGGAGGTTCAGATAGTGGGAAGATTCTTAACACAAAAGGAATGAGCAATCCAGGGAGATGAATAAGGCTCAGCCCTAGTCCTTAAGGTGCTCACTAATGTGGCATATCATCATGCCCCTTTCCTCACTGGGCACACAATGATTTCCCAGCCAACTTGTGTTCAACAATGGTCATGTGATTGCCTTATGACCAATGGAAGGTGATATGAGTCATTTCCAGACCTGCTCCATAAAAATGTTCCTCATGTAATCCTCCATGTGCTCTTCCCTTTCCAGCTGAATAAAATGAGATGACCCCCAAGCAGCCTGGAAGCCATGAGTTTAAGACTGTAGAACTATAGATGAAAGGAGCCTGCTAAGAAGAGAGCCACTAACCACAAGCACACACGTTAGGTCCTTAGATTCACAAGAAAAAACTTATGGTGTTAAACATTAAAATTTGGAGGTTTATTATAGCTGTTAGGTCTGCCTTCATTAATAAAGTTAGTAAACATTGCATTAACTGAAATTAAATACTTTGAATCCCAGCTCTGTGGCAAACAAGCTGGGTGACTTAGAGAAAATCACTTTAGCT
This sequence comes from Eidolon dupreanum, assembly GCA_028627145.1. Lineage (NCBI taxonomy): Eukaryota > Metazoa > Chordata > Mammalia > Chiroptera > Pteropodidae > Eidolon > Eidolon dupreanum. Next base: position 36,607,454 of record CM053502.1, read on the forward strand.
CTCTAATTCTCCCTATTAATTATATCTACATTGCAGGATTTTTCTCATTAATGAATAGAGATAATGCATATGAACAAATGTGAATGCTCAATTACTCTACAATTTCAGGATGGAATATTACAAACTTGTCTTTGCTTTGCCATTTCTCAAGTATGCCAAGATTTAATTTTATTGGCTTATAAAGCCTTCAAGTTTCTCATTGAAAGTCTCCTACTTAATAAAGGAGGCAGTGTAAGTTATAAGAATATAATTTTTCCATGGAACTCAGTAAAGACATTTTCACTTTGAATTGTTTTAAATAAGTGGCACTTCAACATTTTTTTTAATTTCCTGAATAAGCATTAGGACATAAATAGCTTGTTCACCAATGATATTACGAACCTTCATTTATACTTTGAGGAAATCAAGGCTGAATTGAAGGTTAAAAAAAAAAACACAAAAAATTTTGCCCTTAATAAATGGCAGCTCTAAGCCTTGAACCTGGAACCTGTGCCTCAATGTCAGCATGCCCACCATCTTCTCTGTGATTGCCCTCTACCAGGCATAACTCATTCATAACTGCCACTGTCACTATGTAGGCTCACATGAAACTATGGATAAGAGCCCAATCTCAATCAAATCTTCCCTTCACTCTCACCTGAATGCTTTTAATAAAGATCATGCAGTTTCAAACTGTGCTCCCCCAAACTCCCTAGGAGCCCTTTGTGTTTGAGTTTTGGGGGGAGTGTCTCAATTGCTGCTTTAACCAGAGCAGCACAGATTTCATCTGTTTTACATATTGAGCTTCTGGATAACATTTCCTTTGAACGAAGAGTTTTCTAGTTAAAAAAAAAAAAAAGGAAAAGTGAAAGTCACTGAACCAAAAAAAAAAAACCTAAACTTTGGGGTCATAACATGATGGCAAACAAAGGAGACAAGAGATTCATTTTCTAATGTGAAGTCTGACACTTCTTGTGACTTTAGATGAGTCTTTTTCCCTTTTAGGCCTAGTGTCCTTTTCTGTAAAATGGGAAATTTTACAACATGAGAGCTTAGCTCCCTTCTGATTTCACTTTAGAAGGTCCATGGGGTGAGGCAGATCAGTGTGTATATTCAGCATTGAAGGTGGAGGCAAAAAAAGTGGGAGAGATCAACTATGAGAGAAGGAGTAAAAACCCAGAGAAATTTTAATTTTGTTTAAAATTGCCCACTGAGCTACAACTATGTGTCAAGCAGTGCTCAAAGCAGTGAGAACAACACATTGAACCAAACAGATATGGTCCTTATGGTGCCAAATCTTACACTGATGGATGTCAATGCAGAGGGAGCAAGGGGGCTGCAAGAGGGAAAGGGAAGAGCAGAAAAGGAAAATGTCCTTCACTTTGGGGTTTTCCCCCAAATTCAATTATTATCTTCTTCACAGAGTCCTCACTCACTCATTCACTCACTCACTCTCTCTCTCTCTCTCTCTCTCTCATGCTTTCTTTCTTTCTTCCAAATTGGTGGTACAGGTTAGAAAGAACCTAGTCCTTCCTTTAATCATTCACTTTCTCATTCTTTATTTACATAGCATACACTTACTGAGAATCTCCTACATCCAACATACCATACCAGACACTGAGGACACAAAAATGAATTAAGTGTGATACCAGCCCCTGAATGCTCACAGTCTAGTAGGGAGACATGTAAAACAGTGCAATGCAACATGCTAAGAGCTGTGATGGAAATACCTATAGGCAGGCAAGAGTGGAGGAATCACAGGTGGTCCTTCTCCACTCCTCAAGTGGTTCCACATTTCTCCTTCTCCCACTCTCCCACCTCCCTGCACCCCACCTATGCCTCTCGGGTGCACCCCCTTATGCTGAATTAACAAGATCAGGCACAGATATCCGCAGTGAGAAAATAATGAGGGCACCAGAAGGTCACTGCAAATAGAAGGCAGTTATTTTGCTTCATGATTTAAAGTATTAAATGGTACATTTATTTCCATTAACTGCAATGGGATGGTGTTATCGTGAATCATAACGGGATTTTCACGACATCACTTTGGCCTATCTAGTTACGGAATTTACTAGGTTTCCTAAGTACTGAATGTTCCTGAAATATTGAAGATATTCTTTATTGTCCTAGCTCCCCTCCACCTGATCTTTTTAAGTTATAGACAAAGTCCTTATTTTTCAATCATTTAGTTAAGAAATATTTACTGAGCCCCAGTGCATGGCAAACACTGTGCTTTTTATAGACATATAAATGAAAATGAAATGATCCCTGATGTCAAAGACTTCATGGGGAAAACAATCAAGATGATTAAATTCAATATAATTGGTGCTACATGAGAAGTGAGACTGGTGTACACAGGGAGCATGAGAGAGACACACAACACCAGCTAGGAGATTGTATAAAAGCTTCCTGGAAGAGAAAACCTGAGTGAGGGGTGAAGAATCATGGCTGATCAGGAGTTTGGAAGGGTGTCCAGATAGGGGAAAGTTTGTCTTCTGAAGATACTGCCCCAAGGAAAGCCCCAAGAAGATGTGCTCAGAGTCCTCAGGAATTTGGCACAGCACATGCGCTTCAGAGTCAGAGATTTTATCCTCATTTGTGTTCTGTCTTCACCTAGTTCAAGGCATAATTGTGAAAGTGAAATGAGAAAATAAAATAAATGATATGTTTTACACAGTATCTGAAATTATTAAGTACTCATAAATGCTGTTGGGTGGAGAGAAGATGCATGTGGGTATGTGAGTGTTCATCAGAAGAAGCCCTGAGCATAACTTTGAAGTACTGGAGGATTACTTTCTCTAACATAATGAACCTTTATCTCCAGTGTGTGCCCAAAGATCCACTCTCAGCCCGTTGCCAGCTCTGTGCCCTGGAAGCCTGACCTGTTTGTACTTGATCAAAGGGCTCCCTCCCTGACTTCGAGTTGGGTAAAGAAACGAAGGGCACTGGAGGAGATCATAGAGAAGGAATAGTAAGGTCAACCTCTCTCCTGTGCAGTCATCTCAGCTTCTGCATCCTTGGCAGAAGGTCACAACTTCTGCCACGTGTCCCTCTCCATGCCATTTTCTATATCTTTAGATTCTGTTAACTGCTTCCTCCTATTACCCCTCACACACAAGGGTAAAAACAGCCATTTGTTAATAGCCCCAGGACACTGTATTATCCTTGTAGTTTCCATACAATCTACCCAATCTTTTATAAATAATTTCTTTACTTAATTCTTCTCTAATCACCCAGTTTGAATATGCCAGTTATTTCTTTCTGGGACACTGACAGACACATATTCTATAAGTAGAGAGGCTCTCTCCCTAGCTCCCTCTTTCCACACAAGCTGAGCAAATTGAGAATAGTGACCAAATTATATTGGCCTTTTAATATGTACCCCCGACATCTAGCTCAGAAACTCGGAAACAGAATATATGCCATACACACACACACACACACACACACACACACATACACACACGTATATGTACATATACATATATAGGTTTTCATAGAATTACCTGCGAATGGAAAGATGACAGATAAGAAAAATATATTTACTGCTCTCTTCATACTCACTCTCTCTTTCTCTCTCTTTTGCTCTCTCTCTCTCTCTCTCTCTCTCTCTCTCTCATGCATGCGTATGCACACACACACACACACACACACACACACACATCACAATTATGACTTTTTTTTAACATTTCAAGAAACCTTCATTTGGTTATTCCAATCTTGATTAAAATAATACACCTCTGGAGGTCCATTGGAAAAAAAACCCTCTTCTTCACTTTGTGGAATCAAGACCCAACACTGTAATACTGTAGGTGGGATGAAAACTCTACCATAGAATCAAGGGCCTCAAAGCCAAATGGAAGCTTTGGATGTCATGTGGCTCAACTCTGCATGCTACTGACTGCTCTGCTTGAACACTTCCAAGGACACGGAGACCCCACCTTCTCAGGGATGTACACCTATCTATGGTTGTTCAGCCCCTCCTGATAGGAAAGGCTTCCATGAACAATTCAAAATTTGCTTCTCTATAACTTTACCCCTCTCTGAGAAAAAGCAAACATTCTTCTGACAGATATTTCAGGCTGTTCTGGGTCTCCAGGATAATGGCTTCCTATAAATCCCTGACTTTAAGTATTAGTGGAGTATGGTGTGGCTTATGAGGTATGATTTGCTGAGAACCAGAGGGGCGTGTTTCTGAGAGGAATTCCTCTGTGCCCCAATCCCATTTCCCTCCAACAAAAATGTCTCCAATTAGAGTCACAACTATGGTTGGAGATTTGTACTTAAGGGGCCCTCTTTCAAATGGAAATAACTCATTGTAAATTTCTTTAAGGGAAGGGCTGTGTCTCCTTTGTGTTTTATGTTTTGCCCTGGCATTGGAGTGCAGAATTGGGAGACTAGAGGGGTATCAGATGAGGCCAAATCTCACAGAAGGAGGAGGTACCCCAGGCAGCCATGAAATAAAAATATCCCTACATGGGGAACAGCATTTGTAAAAGTACAAAGAAGGAAAGAGTCCAGCCCATTTAGGCACCAACATAGTTGGTAAGATTGTAGAGTGCCTGTGGAGAGAGAGAGGTAAGCTATGGGTTCTAGAGGACTCAAGACCCAACTCTACTACCTTCTAGCTATGACCTTGGGTGAGCCACTTCCCCTCTGTGAGAAATGAGAAAGTGGGAGGGCTACATCATCTCTAAAGACCTTCCTTTTCCATAAATCAGTGAGTCTAAAAATGCCTCTCATTTCTATAGCTCTTCACAGTTCATAAAGTACATTACCTCATTTCATTTTGCAGCACTGAAGGCAAAACTTGGCAGAGTTAAGAGTTGACCTTACCCTTTCCTAATGACTTTTCAACTGGAATGCAAAACTCAGAGCATGCCCAAGTTCTCACCTCTGAACCACTCTCTCAAGTAACCTATCACCTCCTTGCTCACCACAAACACACACATACACACACAGAGTTTCTTAAAGACAAAATAATTCTTAAAAGAGTTCCCAGGTTTAAATTTCAAAAAGTGGTCTGCTGTACCAACCCCAAGCCCAATTAAAATGTTGAAGAGTAAAGGTCACTTCCAGTACCTGGAGAGTAGACAAGTTATACTTCTGTCCTAGAACCCCTGAGTTATTTGGAGATTCAGCTAACATTTCAGACCACAAGGTCTGCTCCAGCATATCAATAAAGGTATTTCTAATGGGAATATACTAAGAGAATAGGGTCAGGGAGCACTTAGCTTCTTCAGTCTGGAATTTAAATTTGTGTAATTGATCCAAAAGAATATTAATAATTGTGGCCATGTAGTAACGGAAAATGCTGGAAAGTTGCTTTTAATCTAGATTCTAATGCTGCCTCACTAGGTAATCTAGAGCAAGTTAACTAAAACTTCTTTAAGACCTATTTTTCATATAAAAAATTAGGGTTGGGTTAAACAATCAATAAGATGTTATTTGGTTGATTTCTTTATTCACTCAATGCACGTTAATTGAACATTTATCCTGTGTCAGATATTGTAGACGGTACAGGAATAAAACAAAAAAAAAAATGTTAATTAAAATTAAATGTGTGAGAGAGAAATAAATTCAGATAGGGTGAAATACTCTATGCCCTCAGGAACTCACATTTTGGTCGGGGAGGTAGATGTGTAAATAAATAAATGCAATGAAAGGCTGTTATGCAATGATAACCACCTACACAGGGGAAACACAAGGGAAGGAATTCTTCTTGATGGACAAGCCAGGGAATCTTCAGAGAGAAAGAGTGATGCTTCAGCTTGATCCGAAGGTGAATAAGGCAGAGAGGGGCTTTCCACCAATAAGGAGTAGATCAAATGAAGGCAGGCTTAGGGAAATAGAATTGGTTTGTAATGTTTCAAACATGGGGTAAGAAGGAGGGAGAGTGGTTGTTGGAGATGCAGGCAGAAGCCAGACCATAAAAAAACAAATTAGCCTGGGTAAGACAATGAAGAGTCACTCAAAAGTTATAGACAAGGCAGCATAAAAGAAGCTGTGCATTCAATAAATGTCACTCTGGCTGCCATCGGGTATAGACTGGAGCAGCACAAGACTGGAGGCAGGAGCACACTGAGAAGATGAAGATCACTTTATTATTTCAGGGGCATTAGAATCTGAACTAAGGCAGCTTCTGTGGAGATGAAGAGGAAACTGTGAATTTAATAGCCTTTTAGGGAATGCTACATGTGATTTATTTATTTAACAAACATTTACATGGCATTTACTATGTGCCAAGCACTTAGAAAATTAATTCATTTAATCATCACACTAAACCTATGAAATTAGAACTACTATCATCCTTATATTATGGGTATTTTAAATATGACAGAGGTTAAGTCATTACCCCAAATCTCACAGGTAATGAATAGGTAATCTTCCCCTTAAGTCTATGTTCTTAACCACAAATACTAATACCACTTACACCCTACTGCTAAGAGTGGCTCTTGCTTAGTTGGTTACTGGATGGATGGTCATGCCATTTACTTCTGAACAGGAAAAAGAGCAGATGTTGAGAGAAAGAACCAAGTTTGTCTAGAAGCCTGTTAATCAAGCCACCTGTGACATCACGTGGAAAAGCCCTTCAAGGAACTGGACAACTGAATGTAGAGCAAAGAAGAGAGTTCTAGGCTGGAGATTTAGATTTGGAAGTCCTCTCTGTGTGTGTTAATCTGGAATGTCCACCACTGTCATTGCTGTGCCCATGTTAAATGGAAGGTTGGTGTTCTTCAAATTGCACAACTGGTTCTGATCACATGTCAAGACCTGTTTCTCATTCCCTATAAAACGTTTGCTATTCTGCTTGTTGTGAATTAGCTATTGTCTAAGGATATTGCTATCTTCGCTCAATGGCCATGTTTGAAGTATTCCAAAAGACACACAAATATTAAGCAATTGAGTTGCTGACAGAAAATAGAACTTTGATAGAGAAACTATTAAAAATTGAAGCAGATAAAACCTCTAGCGAGATCTGATTTCATAAAGTCATCCTTAGTAATCATGTTCTTTAATATTTAAAATCTACATATAATAATTGGTACAAAACATCAGAAGTGTAATTTAGTCATGTTATCCCTATATTTACATATCTTTTATTAAAAATTTAGCACAAATAAATAATTAAAGAAAGACTAGAGCTTAAAAAAATTTGCAACTGCAAATTAAAGGTTGAAATCTAGTCTACTGAATAATATCTATATCCATTTAAAAATTAAGGTATTTTGTTTTCAGAGCTAAAAAAATTCTGACATGATTTTATGGAAAGAAAAGACAAGACAAGACTCACTGACTGTAGGCAAGTCACTTCATTCACATGCACTTCAGTTTAATTTTCAGTAATAAATAAATGTATGGAGTTTTTACTATGTGTCAGGTTATACACCTTCTAGCCATTGTCTCGTTAAGCTCTCACAACTGTCAAACAAAGGCAAAATTATTGTCTTCAAATTTAGGATGATAAAATCAGAGTTTAGAGAGAAGGGTTTACTTGCCCAAGTTCATTTAGTGAATTAATGGCAAAACTGACGATTCCACCACCATATCAAGTCCACATTTGATTTGGGTAGTAAGCAAATCTTTCAAACTCCACAGTCCAACAATTTCCTTGATGCTAGTACTGTTTCTCTAGTTTTCTGGAAGACCTGCCAAGTATTCTTCAATAACCTAATTTTATCCATCATTCCTCACATCATGTCAGGACCCATCAACTCCAGCCCATACCGATTCCTCTTTTTGTCTTCCCCTGGCTTGACTGCACCACCTATGTTGTCATCTGGGGCCCTGGGCTTCCCATGGGTAGGTCCTGCCTTTCCCACATCACTGTAACTTCTTCTCCATCTAGACTTACCAACTCTTTACAATGTGGGTCTTACTGACTTGTTTAATAAATCATTGCCAAATTAACTAAGAAGTGCTTATTGGGGGTGTCTGAGGGAGCCCACAATAAATAGCACCTCTCTTCTCCTCCTGACCACTGAAAATATTGAAAAATAAGAAAAATAGTGGCAGATGGAGGTCTGAAGATCAACTTAATGCCTTCACTGATACATTGGAAGAAGTACAGATTGAGAACTAAAATGGTTTGCCTAGCACTGAAAACAGAAACATGGTACGTTAGGCTCAGTTACAGCATGGTTAGCCAGGGGAGGTATGCTCAGGTGGGATTCACAATATGGCTAAGCAGAAGAAAAACTGACTGCAGGAGAGTGAGCCTTCTTTTTCCTAAGAGGATAAAAGAAGAGAGCATCCCCAGTTATTCATATCTAAGATTTTCATAAAGTCTTGACACCTCTCTTGATACACAGCAATTCCATATAAGAGACTAAGAACATGCATAGGGCAAGGCATAGGGAAAAGGTGTTCCCTTCTAATAGTGTTGAGTAACACCAAATGTTCATTCATTCTACATTTATTGAGTATAAAAGAATGAGGGATGACAGTATCTTCTATGAGAACCCTGAGAGTACCCCAAAAATAATAAAGACTCAATCACAGTCATAACAATAATAACAAAAATTATATTTGTACTTACTATACACTATGAATTATGCTGTGCTTTGAATCCCTAGAATTACTATATGTTTGACACTATTATTACTCCCATTATACCAATGAGGATTACTAAAATTAAATAACATTGCCAAGGTCACATAGCAGTTAAATGGTAGTCAAGACTCAAATCCAATTTTTTTTAACTCTGTAGGCTCTTGATAATGATAGCATGTAAGTAGTCATTTCTACTTTTGCCTACAAGATAAATAATTTCAAGACATATGACCTTTACTTATAATTCTCTTATATATATATAATATATATATATATAATAAGATACATATATATATATATATATATATATATATATATCTTATTGACTCTCTTAAAATGTGGCTTCCAGAAGCTGTTAACCTTTTATTCTTAATATCTACCAAAGTGATTATCAATGTCAACAGCAAACATATATGCATGCTGAAGAGAGGCAGCTATTATATCAAGTAAAGTATGATGTACTTGAAGTCTAAAGACCCAGGCTTGAAAGCCAGCTCAGATATTTACTGATCATGACAGGCTATTTTGAATAAATTACTTAACATCTCAGATCTGTTTTTTAAATTGGATGTTAAATCATTACATAGCGTTGTTATTGAAGACTAAATTAGATGGTCTGTGTGAAGTGCATAACACAAAGTCTAGCACATAGTAAATATATAAGAAATTGGTACTAAGAAGAAGGGGAAGGGTGAAAAAGAATGAGGTAAAGGAGGAAGGATATCTAAATTCTTACTTTGGTGGTGTTTTTATAGGCAGAGAATTGAGGGAAGAAGAGACGAGGGTGGAGGAAGGAAGCAGAAGCTACAGCAAGAAAATGTAAATTTAAGTTGTATACTCAAATGTTGAGGACACTGCAATAGCAGGAACTGTGTGTTACTGGCTGTCTCTCCAATGACTAGTAAAGTGAGTACTCAGAGCAAGAACTGCATAAATGCGTGTGAGAAAAAAACAATGTTATTGCAAGGTCATCTTAGACTCATAGTATTTATTAATTTTTTGCTCCTGAGACCCTCTCTGATCCACCTGACCCAAATAATTTTCACCAATGACATCACAGAAGAACACAATCCTTTCCTCCATCACCACTGCCTAATGTCAACAATTTTCTTCATGTGGAGCTGCCTATTACTTCTACTGACAGAATGCTTACACTTGCCGAACCTCAGTTACCTCAGCTGTAAAATAAGAGCTTGCACTAGCTGCTTGTCAAGGATTCTGGTAGGAATATAATAATCAATGGATTTAAACCAAGTTTGGCAGATTTATGGTTCTTCCTTACATGCATACTCATTCTTCATAACCTTGTAAGGTAGGGAGTAGGACTTGTATAAAAAGACAAGCACTTATTGTTATAGTTTATTTGTTCCAATCCTTACCTTAGCATAATCTGTACTGCTGCAGTTGAGCTTAAGTTAGTGCACATCTCTCAGTTTTCAAAAAAATACAGATGTTTATATATACGCATGTTTTTTATCTGTTGTAAGAATTGTATTAATACCCATCTTTATATGTTTTATAGTTAGACCATTTACATTTCTTTTTATTTCATTTGGCTCTTGTGGTAATACCATGGTAAAGTAGGGCAGCCGCAATGATCACTATTTTCCAAATGAAGAAGCACTACAGAGACTGTGGGTCCTGCCTTAACCACCCAGTTAATTGCAAATCTGGGGCTAAACCCAGCTTCCCTAATGCTGAGGTTCAGATTCTGTCTATTCTCCCACACTGACACTACTGGGAAATGAGGTGATACACATGGCAGTACTCCTGAACGGGGACCATAGTGAGGTCCCTTCTCGGGCACCATGAAATTATTTAACAAAAGCAGAGAACAGCCTTACAGAGAAAATCTTCAGCCTCCTGCAACAGTGGAGAGGAGCTGCCATTAGTCTCATGTTATAATGATGGCTTTTCCTCCTGCTAGGGAAAGACTTCCACAGACATCTGTGGTAGTAGAGATTAAAGTCTCTACTACCCTGCTAAGTAGAATAGGAGCTCCTCAGTCGCAAGGTTTCCACCTGCACTGTTGGAGTCTGCAAGGGAGGGTAAGAAGAAAGCCCTGACATGCCAGCTACGCATCTCTTTTATCTCTTTCATGGATTGAGCCTAAGACTTCTATTCAGAAAGGGTTCTGCTACTAGTAATAAATGGATAACTAGTTTTAAAGTCGCAAAACTATCCATGCTCTCAATTGGTATTCAAACCTTTTTTAGAGCATCTGCGAGAACTTTTTCCAAAAACTCGACATCCCTATTGATGGGAAATCAGCTACCACAGGAAGCAGTTCACATCATTTTCTACTTTTAGAAATTTCTTCCTTGTGGTAAGCAGTGATCAGTCCCTTCATGAAGCTTATTGCCCCTTGGTCTCAAGTTATGGTGTTAGTCAAAATATTAACAACCTACAGGGCTGATGCAGTGCATGCCATCTGCATATTAGCCCTGTTCCAAGTCAAACACTAAGGCCATACAGAATAGGTGTAATTGCTTGTCTGCAGGAGGCCCTTTTTAGTAAGGTGCATCGGGATGGAAGGAGGTTGGGCAGGGGAAAGAAAGCTACTAATCCAAAGTGTTTCAGAACTGGCTGGGATCCCCATGACATTCTAATTATATGAGCATTCTTGGTTCTGAGCTGCTTTTTAGATTCTCATCTACACACCAGTGAAATATGAAAAAATACGTTTGATCCTCACTAACACTGATATTACCAGCAGAGAAGGATTTGGCATACACATCCTACCCTCATTCTTATCTTTAAAAAAATATCAATATACTTCATTCTTGTGAGCAAAATAGATAGCATGCTGGAAGCAGGTCTCTATTAGATTTAAGAGAAAAAAATGGTCATTTCCACAAGCCCTTTTATTGACTAGTTCATTCAGTCTACATATAGAAAAGAAGCTTAGCATAATCATTAAAAGCAGGAATCTAGAGTTGCTATTTGAGTTGAATGACTAATTCTGATATTCCTAGAAGTTGAGTTCTGGTTTATACTAAATTATAAATAAAAACTTATGTACCAAATAGCACTGTTATCATCCACTCCTAGTTAAAGTGGATGATAACAGTGCTATTTGGCACACAAGTTTTCTCCATTTCAGGCTGAGTGGTCACAGTTTCTTTAACTGTATCAAGGACACTGACCATACTGGTGACTCTTCTCTATGTACAATGCAAATTTTAAACATCCTTAAAACGAATTGTTCAAAAGTGACTTCTGCAATGCAGGTGCATTTGCTCCTTGATCCATGTAAATTTGGCTCAAATTAAAATTTCTATCTTTCCAGAAATATTACCCTGTTGATTTATATTATACCCAAGTTTAATTAAAACTCTTAACTACTGGATCTCAAGCTGTATCAATCTCCTGAGTGTTTGTTAGAAATCCAGATTTCTGGGTCCCAAAGTAAAGATCTTAATTCAGGAGCTCAAGAATCTGCATTTCCAGTTCCACCCCTCTCCCCACAAATAATTCTAGTGTTCTTGATTTTTGGACCACACTTTGGGTTTTTGCATTTTGGACTGCACTTCGAGACACTACTTTAAATGTTTCTCATGGATGCTTAAGATAAGTACATCCCCTAATGGTGTTCTTTGTGCAGTTGGATTTGAGGGTCCAAGTTCATAACTTTGTATTAATCCCTCTTATATTCACCAATGAGAATTTTTGATGTAAAAAAAAAAAGCATAGGTTTTAGAAATATGAAGTCTGGGTTCAACAAAATCTGCAAATGATGGCCTAAGTCAGTTAACTACCTGGGTTTCAAGTTCCTCCTCTATAAAATAAGAGAAAACACTCCTGCCTGGGTTGTTGTGACCATTAAGATAATTTATGTGCTGTGGAAATACAGTAGGGCTCATAGAAGGTGCTCCATATATATTAAGTTCCCTCAGCACATTCCTCTACTATTCTGGCATATAGACATCTTTGAGAAAAATGAAATTATCACCCACTAATGCATACTTCTTTCCAGCCTCCTGTCACTAGAAAATTTTATTGAGTTTTTACCTCTGTTTTCCTCTCAGCCAGTGGTACCCAACCAGATGTACATATGAGAATCCCTTGGGAGCATCTTAAAAGTGCCAGATCGTGCAAATAAAAATCTCCAGAGATCAAGCCTGAAGACTTAGAGGCTTAAAAAGCTCCCCAGATGATTTTGATATGCACCTTGATTAAAGAAACACTGATCTAAATAATTGATAATGATGTGGTTTACTATGTATCCATACCCATAAAATGTGCAGACTCTTTGAGCCATAGTATTTACCCTTAGAAATGGACTCTGAGGAAATAATCATAGAGGAAATACTCGTGAATGCAAGATTTGTTTACAAGGTTGTTTAATACAAATATCTTTATAAGTAGAAAAAAGAGGAAGAGGAAGAAGAGGAGGGAAGAGAATTGAAGGAGCAGTTGAAGAAAGAGGAGGAGAAGAAAAGAAAGAATGTGGGCACCCAGCAACAAGACACTGGCAGCCCCCAAATGTAAATAAAATGTGGTACTCCTTACTGCATAATATTTTGCAACCTTAAAATAGATGCTAAATTTTTATAATGGTTGCTAAAGAGTATAAGAGGTATAATATAATTTTTGTTGTTGAAAATGTAATTATGAGGGATATACGACAAAATGTTAGCGATAATTTTAAATGGGCGTTAGAATCGTAGGTTATTTTTTATAAAAATATCATTTTTATATCACAATTTTTGAAAATGTGTAATTTCTCATGACAGGATTTAGATCAAAACTATGAATATATTACTAGAGACTTATCATGTTAATATTTCTCCATTAATCAGAATTATTTGGTTACCATTACTTAATTCTAAAGAGAATATCTGTTTATTGAGAAAAGGTTAGGTACAAGTACTGTGCTAGGTTGTCTCATAAATGTAATTTCAGATGATCTACAAAACAATCTACTGTGGCATGTAGTATTATTACTCCCATTTTGTAGATGAGGAATATGAAACTTAGCTCGATTTAATAACTTGCTCAAGGTCAAAATCAAATGAAGAGAGAAACTGGGTGTAGAATACATGAACTCTGTGTATTATTTTTTTACAACTGCATGTGAACCTACAGCTATCTCAAAATAAAAAGTTTAATTTTTTTTTAAAGCACAGCAGAGATTTACAGATAACCCTGTGTGACTCCGACACCTGGACTTTTCCAGTCACATCAGTACTAAATTGACCCTACTTTGCTGTGACTTGGTCTTTCTTTATCCATGTTACTCACAAAAACACTCTGTGTGACTTTGATAGAATTTTACGAAAGCCCAACTCGTTGTCCTCTATGGTGTGATTCTGTTTAAACCGTCGAGAAGCCATTTGATTTGCCAGATCTGCTAGAAGCAGCAGAGGGGCAGCCTGCAGGTTTCCGTGCCAAGAAGGAGCAGAGTAAAGGAGGTAAGAGTCAATGGGCATTTTGCCTGACTAAGGACTCTGGGATTGGACCCTCAATAGATATGCAAATTGAATTCTGTGTAATTTGTGCTTTTCAATAACCTCAGCATGTGTTGGATGTGTACAAAAAGAACTGTAAAATAAAATTGCAGACAAAGGGGGGAGTCAGAACACAGAAAGGGGAAGAATTGGTTTATTCCACAAACCAAACAATGGGTCATAATAAATCGCCAGCCATTAGCTCTTTGGTTGCATGGAACAAAGAGATTGAAATGGTGAAGAAAGAATCACAGTTAACTGTTAGGTGGCTGGCCTGCTTCCATTTGGCTGACCAGACAGATCACAAGATGAGTTAGGGAGCTGCCTGGGGGGGCATCTGCCATCTCAATGGGGCAGCTCCCACTGGTTCGCAACCCAGCCGTGGCTCTTCCATATGTTCAGGTGCCATTGAAGCATTTTCTTCCTTAGGAAAAACATGTAATAAAAAGATCCAATTGTGTTTTAATCAGCCATCAGTTAATCCATAGTTACACACTCCCAAAAGAATTCTAAGATACACAGGATGTAAAAGGAGAAATTCGAAATATAAAGGAAACAATGAAGAAAGACATGCAAAAGAAACTGAAAGAAAAGCAGAAAGAAAAGAGAGAAACTGATAAAGATGACAATAATAACCAGAACTACTATTGCCAGTGCTGTTGCTCCCACCAGCAGAGCCGTCATCATTTTTGAGTATTAACTATGACTTCAAACCTGGGGACAGCCCTCCCCCAAATACCCCAGAACAGAGCCCTGGCAGCGCTCCACACACCTCCCAGGAGCCCTGTGAAGATCACTGTGAAACTGTCGTCTTGTCTGAACATGTCTCAATCACTAAATTTCCCACATTAGTTTTTAGTTATCTTTTTTCGTTCTTCCCATTAGACTCTAAGGTCCTTGACGGTAGAATCTAGAGTTCAACTATGTATCCTAAATGCCAAGCACTGGGCCTGACCCATTTCGGGCACTCAACCAATATTTACAAAATAAATGAATGGGCTTTGAATAATGGATAGATAGATGGGTGCCAGGTACTCTAGTCCAGTGAGCTGGCTGTCATTATTCCCATTTTACAAATAAGGAAAGTAATGCCTAGAGAAATCCAAGTATATCTGACTTGTTACACTGCAAAATAACATCACTCAAAGAGGACTCATATCCTGAGAAACAGAGGGAAACAACAGTCGGAATATGTTTGGGGAACAAGCAGATGGGGAAAGAGGAAGAGAATGGGAGGAAAAAGGATGAGGGGAAGTTGAGGCAGAGCTAAAACGAGGTTCTGCTTGGTGCCCTTATACTAGAGAACAAGGCTTTACTTTTATTTGAAAAATGAGTAGATTCTTGGTTGAGCATCAGCCAGAAATGGATGACATCATATTAGCATAGAATCAAGAGTTTAAGAGACTCCTAAATCCTATTTGGCTCTGACAGCAGGTGGATTGGAGCTGGGGATTTGCAAACTGGCCAAGGTCATCCCTGATGGTCCTAATACAAAGTGAAAGTCAACAGAGATTTGATAAACAAACAGAAGTGATCAGAAATTCTGGTGTTTACATTAAAAAGAGGAAAGTAATGAGGCAGTTTTGCTTGAGTGAGGCTGGAACAATTGCACTTTTAAAGACGTAAGCCCCATGGACCCTGCTTGCCATAATTTTCAAAGTAATATGATTTTTGACAAATTCATTAAGCAATAAGACATGACAGACTGTAAATTGCTCCACTGTTAATTTATGTCCACTATATTGTTAGGCATCCAGCCAACACTTGGTCCTATCTGAGAGCAAAGATATAAATTGCCACATTGTAACCACAATCTGGAATGCTTTGTGAAGATCAGAGAATGATCAAATCCCAGAATCTTTCACATATAGAATGAGAATCCAGTCTCTTAGTCAGGCATTAACTTCTACTGAGTGCCTACTTTGAAGCAGCCATCTCCCTTGAGGAGAGTTTATCAGTGTCAAGAATGCACACAGCTTGCTGTCTATAAAGTGGTAAGCCCTGCACTAAAGGTAAGAAGTCGTTACTTATGGAGCACAGATAAAGGACAGATCAGTAGCAGGGATGAGGGGAGGGGATCAGGGAAAGCTACGAGAAATGAAGTTTGAATTGAGTACTAAAATAAATATAGGTATTCCTTAAATGGAAAAGAATGAAAGTTCATTGCAGGAAAAGCTCACAGATGCATGAAAGTATGGTGTGTTCAAGAAATTTGAGCAACTGTAACTCAGTGTGCAAGGAGAAGAATCATAAGCAAGTTATAAGGCAAGTTTGGGTCAAACTAAGAAGCCTTGAACTTCATGCTAAACATTCAGAAATTTATTCAGCAGTTCCCTTCTCTGCATCTCTACTGCCAACTGTTTAGTTCAAGCTATTTTCTCACTTGGGAATTGAAGACTCCCATCAAGAATGACTGTCTGGATGAACCATTAGTTATTAAGGAGAATATAAACCCTGAGGTTGATTATTCCAATATGTATGTGGAGGCTTCCCCACACTAACAAGCAATTCTCAGACACCAGCAGGGTGTTTAAGAATTCTACTTAATTCTTTTAAATTCTAACACTACCTGGAGACAGCATCAGATTTCACATAAACAGGGCTCAACCCAAAGACCACCCTTGCCAATTGCAAGCCCAGGTTTTTACCTGTATTTCTGACTGACAGGCTATAAATCAGAGAGTTTCACAACCCCCTCCTTTGATTTGATTAATTTGCTAGAGCAGTTCTCAGAACTCAGAGAAACATTTTACTTAGTAAATCACCAGTTTACTATAAAAGGATATAACTCAGGAACGCCAGATTGAAGAGAAGCACACGGCCAGGGTACTGAACTTCCATGCCCTCTTGGAGCCACCACTCGCCCCACATCTTTACATGTTCACCAAAATGGAAGTTCTCCAAATTCTCTCCTTTCGGGTTTTCCTGGAGGCTTCATTACATATGCATGATCGATTAAATCATTGGCCACTGGCAATCAATTCAATCTCCAGCTCCTCTCCTCTCCTTAGAGGTCAAAGGGTGGGACTAAAAGTTGCTGGTTGAATCTCCTGGCAACCAGTTCCCATCCTTAAAATTAGGTCCAAAAGTCACCTTATTAACATAACAGAGGACAACTTTGTCACTCTCATCATAGGAACTTCCAAGCGTTTTGGGTTCTGTGAGCCATGAACTGTGGACAAAAACCAAATACATACAAAATATATATTTTGATCATCTAAATGACCAAATATATATTTCTTATAAATCACAGTATTTCACTGGTACATTATTCTGATAATTCAGACATCATACAAAAATAAGAGGAACAATAGCTAGTATATATTGATTGCCATTGTCAGAGTGACTCCTGGGGAAAAATTATTCTATTCAGGCTTTGGCATTGAACTAGAACCCCTCAGGGGCTGCTTTCAGTGGGGAGGTATTCCAGGCCTACTTCCTCATAATCCAACAAGTTCAGGTCTCCCCCTTTCTTTCTAAGCATCTAGGGAAAGACAAGAGAAAGACATGAGTTTTGGACACTTTAATCTTCCTGCTCCCAGCCCTATTTCTCCATTTATTCAGCAGAGCTCCTCCCACACACCCCTAGACCAAATCAATAGATTAAACTCCATGGATCTGATCCCTCCTTGAAGTTTCTACTGGGCATATCTAAGGAAAGGGAAAGAAAGGGGAATAAGTTACAGGAACTTCTTCCTAACCTGTGACAACAAAATTGAGGGACTTGGACTCTGAAAAGAACCAAGAGACCTGGGTTTTACTCTGCCCTCTTACTATCAGACCTATAGCCTTGAGCAAAGACACCTCATCTCTGGACTGCTAGAGGAATTAAAATGAGATCATGCATGTGAGAACATCTGGCACAGAGTAGATCCTGAAAAGATGCTTATTGACTCTGAATTGATGGCAAGCTAGTATGAATCTTGAGAAATAAGCAATGTTTATATGGGAAATGTCCAATATATTCGTAAAGGGATACAGATCCAAGGAATAAACTCAATGAAATCATCAGCATGATCTCTTGGTATTATGGGATATTTTTTAGTACTTCATCTAGTTATTTTCATCCCCCAGAGACCTTTTATCAGTTCCCATTTTATACTGATATTTTTCATGAAGTTGGCATGCTTTTTTAGTCTTCTTCAACCTACACATAGCGAGACAGGTCCCAGGAGATAGAGGGAAGTTTTGTTTCATGTGAAACTAGTTATGTGTGAAAAGCATTGAGTCCTTTGGGATTCCTGACATGATTTAGATGTTCTTTGCCTTCTGACTGCAGGCGGCTTTATACAGAAAAGGCTTCCTGTCATCTCACTAAGTAATGTGAAGTAGACGAGGTATAGTAGACAGAATACTGGTTTGATCTCAGAAGGACTGGGTTCAGAGGTTCAGCTTTGTCAACTGGGACACCTTGTGCAAATTAACTTTTTTGAGCCTCAGTTTGTTCATCTAAACTGTAAATAATAGCACCTACTATTTGGGATTATTTCTTGACTCAAATGATATAAGTTATGTAAAAGCACTTTATAAATTATAAAGATGCCAACAATTGTGAATGAATGTTATAATTCTCATTGTTATTTATGGTGATGGAGTGTATAGGCTTTTCTGCCAGTTAAATCTTTCAGTCCTCATGTCCCCATTACCACTTGGCTACTCTCTCTGTCATTCAGGGTCACTGCAGGAGACATAATTCATTTACAGATGATTCAAATGCAGAGACTCTAATGAAGCTACTTAGAAAGGTATGGGGAAAATTAAGGAAATAAACCTGGATGGTGAGGTACCAAGAGGGCAGCAATAGCTAAAAGCAGTTACCCCTACCCCCTATGCCTAAAGGGATGAAGAGGGTATAAAGGTTTCCGCCAGAACTCAGTGGGGACAGGAGCCCTAAAGAAGAGAGTCATCCAGAGGAATACAGCTATTGCCAGATGTGGGACATCAAAACAGGGAAGACTTCTCTGTCCTCCTGCCCACTAATCTCCCATTAGCCAAACCCAATCAGAAGGCAACCAGCAAGGGATCCCAAATAATGCAATTCATAGGATCAAATTCTCAAAGACCCAAGTCTTTGTGGTCATCTGTTATTTCCTATATTCTACTCTTCCAACTCTTCAAAATGTTTTGTAGATGATATCTAGAAAGCAGCATAGCTGGTGGTTATAAGCAGGATTCTTAGCCACATAAGTCTCTGTTCAAATCCTGGCTCTGTCACTTAATAACTGTGTAAACTTAGGAAAATTGATTTAATATCTTAGAACTTCATTTTTCTCATTTGTTCAAGGGGCCTTGTAAGAGTGCCAATTTCATGGGATAGTATGGATATTAAATTCAGTTACACCTGTAAAGTACTTTCTAAAGTACATAGTAAGCACTCCGTAAATATTGATGTTACCGTTTTACTCTTCATAGACCCATTTTCTCCTGCCCCCTCTCTTTCAAACCTCCACACTGGAAACACTTCTCTACAGAAATCACACCTTTTTACATGATTAATCTGTAATAATTCTACCTTTTTATTCCTAACTGAAACAAGATCTCCTTGGTAGATTTTTCTAATTTATTATTTTTTTTATTTGACTTCTTGGCAGCATTTATACTGTTGACCATTCCTTTCTTCTAGAAAAGCCTTATTTTTTTGGCTTCTGTGTTATTATCTCCTGGTTTTCATTTTGCTTAGATAGACCATGTCCAAAACTAAATTTATTTTCTTTCCTGCAAAATATGCTCTTTTCCTCTTATCCCTATCACTCAATTGCTTAAACCTGGATGTCTGCCTCTTTCTCACTCCTTATGTCCAATAAACCATGGAGCTTCAAACATTAAACCTCTAAAATACCTTTAGAATCCACCTCCTCTTCTCCATTCCTAAGAAAACTATGTTTGTGTGAGCCATAACCATCTCTTGGCATCTTAATTGCAATAACTTCCTAAGTGTTCTCACTGCCTTTTGTGTTTTTGTTCTCCACCCATTTCTCACACTACAGTTGGAAAGGTTGTTCTAAAAAAAACATTTTCTCATGTCACTACCCTTATTAAAAACCCTTCAATAATTCCCCATTGCCCTTATTAGAAAGTCCACTCTCATAATTGCTATCAAGACCCTTTATGACCTAACCTCCACCAGTGACTAGATACTCATCTACAGCTACTCCTATCTCTCACTTGACCGAAATCAAAGCAAATGACTTACCTATCCACCAGCACCAATTTTCTTACTCTTCTGAGTGTTGTACATGCTGAACAGAAGTCTCTGCCCCCAAGTTATATTTAGCTAACTCTCAATTGCTTTTGCATCTTATCTTAGATGGCATTTTCTCTGGTAACCTCTTCTTACCCTGAAATTCTAATTTAGTTGTTCCTCCTAGATGTGACCCCATGACCTTGAAGTGCTGATTCTATGAAGGCAGAGATCACATTGGTTTCTTGTTTATATCGTTTAACCTTTGTAACCAGTACCGATACTTTTGAATAGGGAAGATTCAGTACTGCAAGATAGCTATTGTCTGATCTCCATTTTCCCATAAGCTCACTGCTATGACTGACTCAGTCTTACAAATAGAGATAAAATTTAGGAGAATGAAGCATGGTCTTGACGTTGAACCAGTTAAGTTCCAGCCACATTCTATGTTACAGGAACTATTTTAGAAGATACATCAATCCACAAAGAACTTTAGGTACCTTGTTCAAGTTCACAAAACAACAAAAGGCCAATCAGTATGAAATGAAATGAAATTCCACACATTTTCAAAGAGGGCTATTAATAAGGCAAATGCAAAGATGATTTTAACCTGAAATAATATAAGCAACATAAGCATTTGCTTTTATCCATGTTTTAGGGCAGTCTATCATTTAGGAAAGCTCACCAGGTTATTTACTACTGGGTCCCCTGTCTCTAAGTACACAGATTTCATCACTGGACCAAGTCATAAATGTTCATATTTTTGTCTATAGCGCAACTCTTTAGTCAAAACATCTATACCAAATGCTTTGGAACACATACTATGAAAACATCATTCACTGTCCTTTCCTTTCCTCAGTTTTACTGTTTACTCCCAGTGAGGCTTCCTTATTTCATGAGAAATAATTCTACTAAATAAGTTTTAGTTATAAAATGAGAACATGTCTTTTTAACAATGAAAATTCTTAAGTTTCAGAATTAAGGCTTAATAAGTATATTTCCCAAACTAGAGACTATAAAATGTATGTATAGTAGGTTATAGATTTCTAGTCTACACAGAACAGGTAGTTTATCTCTAAAGTACCACATAGCAGTACACAGGATTAAACTCTAATGTAATCTAAAGAAAATGTGGCTATATTCTAGCTATTACCAATGATAAATCATTAAAAGAATCCTCACTTTCTACTTCCAAATCCCAGGCTCCTTCCAATACGCAGCACTGTCTTCCTCCTGATAATGAAAAAGAAATAAGCATCATGATTCCTATACTCACTATTAACAACTGAACCTGCTCGTGATTGTCAAATAATGTCAGATACTAGATAATCAAGTATGTTATACTGAAAACAAGTGCTGAAGAAATTAAGAAGAAATAGAATGCAAAAGCTTTCCTGGAAATTTGGGGGAAGTGAAGTAGCGGAAAAGAGAAGGAAATCCCAGGCAGTAGAAACACCTAATTAAGGCAATCGAGGCAGGAGCCAGAGTAGCATATTCCAGGAAAAGGGCAGAGACATATGTGTTGAAAAATAGTATAAAATAAAATTAAATATATAGCAATAGTCCATCTTTTGAAAAGAAAAAGTTAATATTAAAATCCACATCTAGGTCAATGTTCTGCTTTGAGAAAAAACTACCTTTAATTGAATTTAATTATCTTTTTGAGTAAAAACATGGCTGTAGAGACTATTGGTAATCTTCAAAATTGAAAACCAAGTAAAATAATTTTACTTAGTAATTGTTGCCCTCTTCCTACAGACACTCGTTGTAGTCATTGCTTTGCATGCCTTATCACACTTAATCTGCACAATAACCCTAAGTGGTAGGTTCAGATATGCTTCCCTTTTCACCATGAAGAAATTCAGACCAGAAAGATTAAGATACTTTTGCAAGTAACAGAATAATTAAGCCCAGAGGCTTTAACTTGCATAGCATCGAGCCTCCCATAACACTGCCAGAATCATGACATTTGGTGGTTTGAGGTCAGGGTTTCTTAAATGGTAACATTCAGCCCTCCTTCCCTTCAGGATTCCTAACTAAGGAAGCTATGGATGCAAAGAAAAGCTGTCGAAAAGAAACAAGCGACTGACCTATCAGAGTTTCTCTAATAAGCTGGGGAGAAGCACAAGGCTAGCATTAGTAGGTATGTAAAAAGGGCTTCCCAATTCTGACTGTGTCTAAGGTAGCCACATGTGAAAAGCAGAACCAACTTGACATATCCACGAGATGTTGAGGGAGAAAGCAGCCAGCTTGCTGCTTTGGACCAGGCCCTGTAAGGGTCTGATGGCTGCATAATGGCAGAAAATGCAAGGCACCAAGTAGAGACTGAGCCTTCGAACACAAGAGATAAGAAAATCTTTCATACCAATATAGTAGGGAGAGATGGTCTGAGATATTACATGGGAGAGGAGGCAAGCCACTCCACCTATACGCGCGCGCGTGCGCGCATGCACACACACACACACACACACACACACACACAGAAGGATAAAACCATACATTCAAATAGCTTCTGCAATTCCCTAAGCATTTTAACATTTATTATTTCATTTAAACTTAACAACAGCCCATTGAGGACCACCAAAGAAGTTAAGTGATTTTCCTAAAATCAGACAGCTAGTAAATTTGACATCTAGACTCCCTAATTCTACCCTTATCCTTCTGAAGTCACCAGGACAATTTTTATCTCACCAATAAATGTAGGGAGTGAAAAGATTAAACAGGGAGGAGTACCATTATTAATTTGGTTGCACCACTTAGACACAACCAAATTCCAGAATTTCCCTTAAGTCCTAGTTCAAATTTTAGATGACTACAAAAGAGGTAAAGAAACATTACACATAGCACATTTCTTATTCTTATCTAAACTATAACTTTTTAAAAAAATACCAATTTTCAAGTATTACAATGGTTTTAATCATTGAAATAAACTCAAGAACAAATAATTATGTGAAAAAATTATTTCTTCAGTTTCTACAGATGTCTTGTTTAGAGCCACTGCTTCATACATTCTATGTGAGTGGTAGTTCTGGGCAAGTCCACTGTACAACCTGCATGGTCTCTATAGAAACATTTTTCTGCCTATTTATACCATACTACCTCAATTCCCACACAATTACTAAATCAGTGAACCAAGTGATATATTATCTATTCATTCTTTTTTTAGTTTTTTTTTTTTAATCGAGATATAATTGACATATAACATTGTGTATGTTTAAGGTATACAATGTGTTTATTTGTTACATTTATATATTGCACTAGGATTATCATCGCAGCATTAGCTGACACCTTTATCATATCACACAATAATCACTTCTTTTTTGTGGAAAGAATTAACATATTCTCTTAGCAACTTTGAGGTTATAATTCAGTACTGTTGACTATATAATCACTACACTGAACATTAGTAACATTATTTATCGACTACTGCAAGTTTATACCCTTAAACAATGTTTTCCCAAATCCCACAATTTCATCTTCTGATAACAACCATTATACTCTCTCTTTTTACCAGGTTGGTGTTTTAAGATTCTACATATTAGTAATATTGTACAGTATTTGTCTTTCTCTGACTTATCTCACTTAGCATAATGCCTTCAAGGCCCACCCATGTTGTTGTTACTTTTTAACCCATTTCCTCCTGTTTGCCGGGAGAATACTCACTGGTGGGGCTTGCAGCTACAGCATTTACCCCAAGATAAGTCAGGGATTACAGTCCTAACCTTGCCCTCAAAGTTTTCACGACACATCTCTTTTATTACTATTTTGTATCACTCTAGTATATTGATACTCTTTGGAAATAAATGACATCATTCTATTTATAGCATTCTGTTTTTTAGTAGTGGTATTTCCATTTACAAAATATATTAATTCTCAATCACTGAAAATGTCAAATCCTAGAAAATGTAGCATTCCTACACATGATGTTAACATTGTTCTCAAACAGTTGTTAGCCAAAGATTCATTTGATGAATCTGATTTATGTATACATTTCTGTTACATTAGGATTAGAGACAAGTTCTGTTTAGAAGTAACTCCAAGAACAGTTTTTATATTTTATTTTCACATTGAAAACCAGTCAATTTGCTTCAGCCTCAAAGAGTGTATTTATGTGAAATTAAATTAACACCGGCAGCTAACTGCACTTTTTTCTTTAAGTGGGAAATGGGTTAAATAAATATTTAGCACATACTATGTGCAAGCCCAATGCTAGGTTCTGGTGATACAACGATATACAAGACACATTTTCTGCCATCAAAAGTTCACAGTTTAGTGGGGTCAAGAGACAAGTAAACGTACATTCATAATTCAATGTAATAATTGTTTTGACATAGGAAAACATATTAAGCATTTTAAGCACTTTTAATAACAGCACATACCTTGTATGCTTGTTGTGAGAAATGAATGAATTAATGCATAAGAAGCCCTTAGAATGGTACCAAGCACAACCACTTCTTATGCAATAATTCATTCAATCTTCATACCCACAATATAACATAAGTGATATCATTAACCCTGTTTTACACATGAGAAAACTAAGGCACAGAGCATGTCAGCAATTTTACACAGATGTAGAACTCCTTCCTGATGGTACTTGGCTCTGAACCTGGAAGTAAGATTCCAGAGACCACAGGATTTAATAACTACCCAACACTACCCATCCAAGAGCAAATACACAGGAGCTATGGGAACAGAGGAGGGAAGAATCTAGTCCAGCCTGGATGTCATAAAATGGGACAAAATTCTTGTATGGGTTACATAATTTAGTCTCTGTTCATACTACTACTAAAGTGAATACTCGGCTCTGGCCTCCAGTGCCTTCCCGCAGTGCATCAGACTAACTCATACAGTTGATTTTGTATCAGCCTGTCATGTTATTAGTCAGTTAGGCCTTGGGAAACTGACAAACAGGTGTTAGAAATAGTATATGTAATATAAATGTCATAATGATGCAGTTGTCAGAAGCATCTCCTTATTTAAAAATAAGAGCATTTTATGTGGGAAATTTCTTACAAAGCCAAGGTTTCAACTGAGGGAAAGAGGAAAGAGTAAACATGAGAAGCCCAAGGAAAAGTACATGGAAGTGGAGAACGAATGTTTAGTCTGTGTCTAATAGTCTGCAAAAAACACGTGCAATCTGGGAAGATTCTGTGGGGAATTGCCAAGGCCAGGCAAGCTCTCTATAGAGGTATGAATGCTGCATATTCAGAAAGCAACGGCCAGCACTCTCTGAGCTAGGCTGCCCTTGGGTTTGCCCCAGTGGTATTTCATAGCAAAGCAGCAGAAAACACCCACTATCTAGTAAGTACTTAACATATATTTAGGTGCTATCTCAGGTTCTTTACATTTATCATTTAATCCTCAGAATAATATTACAAGAGAATTATTTTTATCTTTCTTGCAATTGAAAAAAGTCTCAAAAATATGCCAAAAGTCATGCTTGTAATTTGCATAGTCAGAATTTGAATCTATGCCTGACTGCCACCGAAGCACTTTCAAATCTTACTGCTTCCTCTCTGAGAATTTTTAGTCCTTTATTATCAGACACCACGTAACCTTGAGGTTGGTGTTCCCAAGATCCATGAGGGCAGGAAATATCATTTACTCTCAACTGTCTTTGACATTCCTAAAATACAATGGATTCTCAATATTTTTTTAAAAAAATATTCTTTAACATACTTTTTTTTTTTAGCATAGTTTTAGGTTCATAGCTTCACAGTGAAATTGCAAGGAAGGTACAGAGATTTCACGTATATTCTCTTTCTTCCAAACATGGACAATCTCTCCACTACTATCAACATCCTTCAACAGTGTTACATTTGTCATAATTGACGAACCTACACTGACAACATCATTATGATCCAAAGTCTATAGTTTATATCAAGGTGTATTCTTGCTGTTGTACATTCTATGGGTTTTGACAAATGTATAATGACACCATTATAGTATCATACAGAATAGGTTTACTGTCCTAAAAATCTTCTGTGCTCTGCCTATTCATCCCTCCCTTGCCCCTATTCTTTGGTGACTACTGATTTCTTTATTGTCTCCATAGTTTTGCCTTTTTCAGAATGTCATATAATTGGAATCATACAGTATGTACCCTCAGATTGCCTTCTTTTACTTGGTAGTATGCATTTATGTTTCCTGCACATATTCACATGGCTTGATGGCTTATTTCTTAGTGCTGAATAATATTCCATTGTCTGAATGTACCACCGTTTATCCATTCACCTACTAAAAGACATTTTGACTGCTTCCAAGTTTTGACAATTATGAACACAGTTGCTATAAACATCTGTGTGAAGGTTTTTGTGTGGACACAAGTTTTCAACTCCTTTGAGTAAATACCAACCAAGGAACATTAATGCTACTGGATCATGTGATAAAAGTGTTTTGTAGACACCACCAAACTGTTCTCCAAAGTGGCTGTACCATTTTGCATTCCCACCAGCAATGAATGAAAGTTTCTGTTGTTCCATATCCTCTCTAGCAATTAGTGTTGACAATATTCGAATATTGGCCATTCTAATAGATGTCTAGTGAATAAATATATTTTCAATTAATAAATTTTAAAAAGCATAAATTAAGAGGAAACAAAGTTTAAATCATTAAGAAAGTAGGATTATAAGTCTGTTATTTACATCATCACTTTTAGAGGACTAGAAATAAAGGGAGAGTCTCCACAGTCAAGCCCTGAACTACTACCATCATGTTACCAACCATAGTCCTCTGTGCAAACTGTCCTGTGTGTGAGTGTGTATGTGGGTGTGTGTGCATGCATGTGCATGCTGGGGGTCGGAAGTGATAGAAACGTACTATGGATTTTTAGTCTAATCTTAATCCCATTCAGTGCTACATTTTATTCTTCTCTAACTACTGTGTTCTGCTCCTCAAATCTGAGATGCAAATATAGTCATACCTCTTTTATTATTATAATTAAATGCTATGGGCCCAGCTATTGTTATTAGAAGTTAAAACAATACCTCCACATTGACATACCGCTACTTAACGAAACTTCCAGATATTAAAACATAGTAGTTAGAATAATTTAGACTAGCAAACATATAAATATAACAATGTCAAATTATGAAAGATACCCA
Organism: Eidolon dupreanum; assembly: GCA_028627145.1. Taxonomy (NCBI): domain Eukaryota; kingdom Metazoa; phylum Chordata; class Mammalia; order Chiroptera; family Pteropodidae; genus Eidolon; species Eidolon dupreanum. The sequence continues at coordinate 36,634,720 of CM053502.1, forward strand.
AATGCAAAGAGGAATATAGTATATAATTGATGTCATCTCAGTTTTGGGAAAACTGGATCAGAGAATAAACAGAATTAGTGTGATAGATGCCATTTGAAGAAAAAATGTTGGAACTCTACTTCATATCTTATACACAAATGAATTCTAGACATATTAACCTTTTTTTATAATTTGAAAAGAAACTACAAAAATATTAGAGGAAAATATACAACTTATTTTAACAATCTAGGAGTAAGGAAATCTGAAACTCTAAGCAAATCAATAAGTTTGACCACAAAAAAGTAAAATATTTATGAATGACTGAAAAATAATCACAAGACAAATGAAATATTTGGGGAAAGATTTTTGCAACTCATACCACATCAAAAGAATAATTTTCCTAATACATAAAGGGTATTCAGAGAGCAATAAGAGAAAATATCATTGATCCCATTGAAAACAGTCAAATTAAGTGTATGTAGTTTACAGAAGAACACTAATGGATTTTTAAAATAAAAAATGATATTCAATCTCACTCATAATGAGAAAATATACTGAGGTGCCACTTCTCTCTAAAAAATTGGCAGTGATCCATAGTCTGAAAACACACTCAGATGGTAAGGGGAACAAGCACTCTCTAATAAAGTTGTTCGGATTGTATGTTGTTACAAGTGCTACAGCAGGACAAACTGGAAGTACCTTTCAGAACTATACGGGTATATATCCTTTGACCTAGGAATTCAACTTTCTTATACACAATGAACTGATATACCTACGCATGCACTTGTGCTAATTTTATTGCATCTGAAATATCAAAGAGGCCTGCATGTCTGGAACAGAGAGAACCAAATAGAGAAGAGTAGAAATAGAAATGAGAGGTAAGCGGGGGCCAGATCATGAGGGGCCTTGGAGCCATGTAAGAACTTAGACTTATATTCTGAGCAAGATGGAAAACCAGTGAAGGGTTTTGAACACAGATAATCAAGAGATTATTTTTGGACCTGTTAAATGGAAATATCAGGGTAGATATAAATTTCCTGGTTTCAGGAAAAAGTGGCTGGATGTATGTACCTGGAAGTCATCAAGTTTCTCTCTGCTCCAAGGGAGTTACTCTGTGCGGTCATGGGTTCTTTAGAGTCCTTTATTGTCAGCACACCTTGGTCAGGTCCACCCAGTCTGCTTGGGCACATTCCCTACTTTTATATCAGGCAAAGCAGGTGTTTGGGCATCTAGTCTACCTCAGCAGGCAAACTGATTTATCCATGCCTGAACTCCATATGTCAAAGGATCTAAAGAGCAGAGCATTTTTGCTAAGGCCATACTCAAGCCCAGATATGTTCTTCTGCTGGGACCGTAGATGCATACTCATCTTAATTTTTACATTTCCTTAATCAGAAGGGACAGCTTAACTATATTTCCTCTGAACTCAAGAGGATTGCAAACCATAAATTCAGGTACAGAGGCCAAGGTAATTCTCAGTGTTCAAAAGTTAAACAGAAGAAAACAGGTATAACAGAGATTCAGACTTGAAATAGCCATGTTTCATCCAGGTCGAACTAGAAACAAGCATGGATTGAGTCTGTTTGTACCAGGAGGTGGTGGAATATAGTGATTAAGAGGTTAGATTTTGTCCAAGGACAAGCATGGGTTTTAATCCAGTCTCTGGAACATACTGGCTGTGTATCTTCTTTTCTCCAAACCACAATTCCTCAACCAGAAAGCAAAAGATAGAAGTGATAGACTTTGGCCAATGAAGCCCCACTCCAAACCTCCATGATATCATTCTCATTGTGGTTTCAGTAGAGGCATCTTGAGAGGCAGAGCGCCATGGAGAGAAGTACTTAGTCCCTGGAGATAGAGCTGGCTTGAATCCTTGCTTAGATATTATGTGACTTTGGATAAGTTTCTTAATCTTTTTGAGACTGGGTTTCCTTAGCTATTAATTGCAGATAATAATAATTTCTAATTGAGATTAGATAAGGAAAACACTATTACAATGACTGATACAAAGCATGTGCTTTAAAAATGATGATGACTGTTAATGGTTTCTCTTTACCAGGCACTGTGGTAATTGTTGAGGATACAATGTGAACAAGAATACATTTCATACTGTCCAGCATGACACTTTACAGCTATTTAAAGACAGATGTTCCTCCACCCCATATCCACTTCAGCCTTCTCTTTTCAAGTTTCTTAGCTAGTGCTCCCCCCCCCCCCATGACAAGATTTACCCACACAATCCTTTCCTCCCCTGCCTTCATTAGACAAGCTTGGTTTTATTAATGTCCCTTCAAAATATGGCACCCAGCATGGAGACAATGTCCAGCCAGGATGTGATCAACCTGGAATATCATGGGATAAGAATCTGACTTTGTCCTTAACCTACACTTTAGCTGATCCAGCCAATATTTCTGTTAGTTTCTATATGCCCGTAACAGTCAATGAGGAACTTACAGTGGAGGTGCTGAACTCATTGGTACAATGTATAGCTTGAGCAAGTATTCAGTTGTTTTAAGCAAGTTTAAAACTAAAGCAGCAAAGATCCTGTATGAATGTAGAATCATGAAGCAGGAGGAGTCCACTACACCTCCTAATTCTTTAAGCAATCAGGATCACTCTAATTTAGTATCAAACAGAAAATGGGCATTTCAGTCTGCTGGGAGTGCAGGGTTGTGGGGTGGGAGCAGAATTAATATGACTAAGAGTAGAAATACCCAGGAAGAAATAAGCTTTGAATAAAATTTAAAGGCAGACTCCCTAGTAAAATTGAAAAGATCTTTATTATTAATGTCAAATATTCCTTTTTTTACAGCTCATAAATTCTCACAGAGGAACAGAGTAGAAAGAAAGCAAACTTATACCCTCCTCCTAGGGCAGAGTCTTCTACCAATGCCTCCAGATAACTGAAAAGGTCATCAAAATCAGCAGCTTTAAGAAAGTCAACAGGTAGTACTTCATCCTGAAAGTTTAAACAACTCCTTTTTAAATTAGAAAAAAAGGAGTCTCAAAATACAGATCTGATTCTCTGAATGTTCATGAGGACTATTTTCTGCTCTTTGATTTATGCGCCTAGGCCTGAGTGTCAGAGGCCTGAGAAATCACAACTGGATTAAAGAGATGAGCTTAGCACAAAAGTCTCGTTTTATTTTATAAAAGAGGCTCAACCATCAAGATTTGAATGGCTCGGCACCTCTTTAATCAAACTAGGGCCGCTCAGTCCAGGGCTTTGTAAGTGAGCTAATTAGTAATGTGCCAGAGACTTACCTGGTTAATCAAATGATTAATCACTCGGTAGACTTCATTCCTCCTGTTTCCTGGCTGTCTTTGGCTTTCTTATTTGGTCTTTTTTTTTTTTTTTTTTTTTTTTTGTATTTTTTTGGAAATTAGCATTTTAATAGCTGGCAGTCACCATTCAGGGTAAAAAATGGTACTGTCCCATTTTAACCATTTTTTGTACAAATAAAAATGAGACAGAGGAGATTCTTTTCTATGACTATGAAAAGAATAGTCCTCAACTATGGCTTGACCAAGAAATGTTAAACCATTTCTAAGGAAATACAGTGTTTGAGCAGAAGAAAATTTAAGGTGCTATGAAAGGTTTGAGAATCCTTTACATATGCAATCTTGATTGAGGAAAAGGTTTCTGAACCTTTTCAGAAAGTTCACATGACTACAAATCAGCAGACTAGATTTCCATGTTTTTTCGTCTTATTTACTTAATTTTTTAATATTTAAAGTAACTTTTAAAGGGACAAGAAATTGGCCATTTTGGCAAACTCTAACATAGAGAATAAAAATGCATATTTCATATCTTTATTGAGTAGTTAACATGAAGTGTACCTTGAAGTCCTCCATGCTTTAGAACAAAGCATATTAAAATGAAATAAATACATCTTAACTGAAAATGCGCCAGCTCTAATCTTTTTCGATGACATTCTTAAAATTTAGATACCTAAACTTTTAAGGAGCTTGATTATCTTTTCTCAAAGATAATACAACAGTCTAATTTCAATTCAATATCTTAAAATACTTACTCATAAAAACATGTAAATAGCTAAGAACCACAATAAATGTAACAGTTATCAACAACTCCCTCATATGTCAGCAAGATCACGCATGACAACCCATCCTCCCACTCTATGTGATACATCAGCCCATCCTTCATAGTCCCTGGATCTTCACTGTGAACCATAAGAAAGCATCTTCTAATGACCCCAGTGAAATTTTAAATGGATGACAATGTTAACAACAATTATAAATTTGTTTACAATCATTTCTTTTGTTTGGATTCCTATGTAAATTTCTTCCTATTGCCACACATGTAAAATTTTTATATGTAGTACCAAGATGGTAATCAAATAAATATTTTGCTTTTTTAAAAGCCAGCGTAGGTGTGAATGATGTAAAGGGTCAATGGGCCTCCATCCTTTAAGACTGGTGATTCTCAGCCCATCTGGAAACAAAAACATCTCTAAGTAGACAATTTCAAACTGCATGGCTTGTTGCCTCTTCAAAGACCTTGATCTTTTGCCATAGTGAACCACTATTTCGGATAGGAAAGGGTCAAGCACTTCAGAGGTGGTATGTGAGTAGTGTGGGGTATGTTTGTATGTGTATGTGTGTGTTTGGATCAAGGGAGAGCAGAGGGTCCATAAACATTCCTAGGTGCACTGAAAAACAAAGAGAAGTTTAAAGCAAGGGAGCACTATTACTCTAGGGCAAAATGGACAAAATAAGGGAGGGGTGAATATCTAGCTGGAGGGATCAGATTTCATTCACTGTTTCTTCATTAACTACTGTCTCAGAATAGCCAGATCTTCTAGAAGCCTATAATATAGGCAGAAATTAGTTCTTGAGATAAGAGCGTTGATCATCAATAAGATTCATAAATGAAGAATTCTTCAACAAATACCTCTAAGTTAAAGGACTCTTGGATAAATGGAAAACAGAATCATCAAAACAGAATTCAAGACAAAGACTAATTTTCACCTATTCCCCAGTACCCATCCAGTAGACATCCTAGGAGAGATAATACTGTCATTTCCTGGACCAAGCATATCCTATGACCAGGAGCAGCCCTAGAAATATTGTAAATTAAGACAAGTTATTAGTTTCCCCTCCTCAGTTTTACTCATCTCCAATCAGTTACTTACCAGCCTCCAGATTAATCTTTCTAAAATACAATCTGATCTCAGACTTTATGATAAATGTAAGCCGCCTTGGACTGGCTATGAGCTTGACCATGATCTTGCCCTACTGCCCTCCTCAATATTGTCGTCAATATTTGTTTACCTATACTTCCTGCTTCTGGATCACATTTACTTGAAAAAGCAAAAATTTTGTAGCAATTTGCCACCTCTGGATTAATACTGACCACTTTCAAGACTTCTCCAAGTAAGAGAGGGAGATCTCCTGAACGAGTTCACTCATGCAGGGTTCTACACCTGGACGCTGGTCACTGTGGTGCTTGCTGCTCCTCTATGCCACTCAATCAATTCTAAAGCAAGGTTCATAGCTGTTTTACCTCTGCTCTGTCAAACCTCATCTTTAATGATTCAAAGACTTTAATATCCCACAGCTTCAATGCAATCTTATGGACAAATGATGAAGAATATTTCTTTTTTGTAAATCTCTAAGAATGGGAAAAGGGGGACCAAAATGTATATCTTTTATTCCAAAGTTTGCAGTGATTTAAACATAGCAGTTATTTCCTTTTCTGTTTTTATATATGACAAGTCTGTGCTTCCTAAGACCCAACCTTCAAAAAAACCTAAGGCAAACAAGTAGACAAACCCAAATTGCTGTCAAAGTTAGCTCTCCCTGGTCTCTGAAGGTAAAGACTGTTACTATAGCATGATCTTTAAGTGGAATTCCTTCTCACCAGGAGATGTTTTCTTCTTGGGAATCTGCTATTGCCTCCCTAAAACCTGAAGTCATTCTACTAATTCTCAGACATGCTCAAATTGCTCAAATGTGTCTGTCTGGATCCCACAACTGAAAACACCAGGATTTCTTTCATGGGAGGATCCTCAATATTTCCCAAAATAGAGTTCTATCAGGCTTGAGTCTGCAATTTCCCAGACACTCTCAGACATGCCTGGATCCATGAGCAGACATGGCCCATGTTCAAGCAGAGACTGGAGTACACCTCAATTTATAGGCTGAATGGGAGAAAAAAGTATTTTAGGAAAAGAAGGTATTGGAGCTACATTTTGAAGGAAATGTAGGATTTATGCAAATATTGAGGCAAATAACTGATAAAGTATGACAGAGGAAATAGAACCATTATAGAGGCCAAATATAAAAATAATTCATTATAATCAAATTTCATTAAGATGTCCAGAGAAGGATATACTAATAGTCTTTGAGAACATAGTACTCAAAGTAACAATTCAATAAATATTGTTGAATGAATGAATGAATGGGTGAGTTGGTTTATTTTCTTTAAGCAAATTAAATTTGTCTCTGGGCTCCTACTTACTAAAGTCAGGGAGGATTCAATTTCGGTCATTTTTGGCAGAGATTTCCTTCCCTTCCCCAGGTTTTAAAAACAACCTTGGAGGTTTATATGGTATCCACAAAAGGGAGATTATTCAGGGTGTTCACCATTCTCACAGTTATCCATTCTATACATGATGCTACTGGGCAAACAGTCCTCCACTATCTGGCAGATGATGGTGTTCCAGGTAGACTCAGAGATGTTCTCTCAGTAGTCCTCTTCACTCAACATGAGCTCAGCCACAGAACTACAGTGACTGCTCTAAAGCCTCAGTGTCAGCAGCAGGCCTCTACAATCCTCTCACAGACATCTCTCTGTATCTGGTGCTTTGTACACATAGGTCATAGATCTCTGCTCCTTGTGGAAACACACAAAATCCTACCTAATCCTGCCTCAGTCAGAGAAGAAAATCCATCCTTTGAATTCTGGATGAACCCTTCTATTTCCAGAGCCACAACACTGGCCTCTCTCCATGAGTTTATAAGCCCAGACAGAATTATAAGTATTTTTGTGCAGGTGCTTTATAATTTCTGTTTTTAACCCTGACACATAAAAACTATTAACAATCCCTTAGACAAGGAACCCAAACTTGAAACAAAGATATTTGGCTCCTTTCTTATATTAAGGGAGGGAAAAATATCCCTTGTTCTTTTATGTCTGGCTAGTAGCCAGAACAAAACCCAAAATAATGATGCAGCATATTATTTTGTCCCCAACATCACACTAGTTCCAGTGACACTATGGATAATCAGTCCTAGTAAGAAGTCTGAATCCAGAGTCAGAAGACTCCACTATCCTGCAGCCACTTTGGTTTATCGTGGCTTCATTTCCTTTTATGTAGAAGTTGTCCCATTGACCACTAAGACCATCATTGAGATCAAATGAGAAAAGGAATTTTCTAAATGCTGAGGGCTGGAAAAAGTGTTTGCTAGTGTGGACCATGCCAAAAATGAGCAGAAACTTAGATTAGCTGTGCCTGCTCCCCTGTGACTCTGAAAGTAAGTCCTCAAAATTGCATGACCCCTCTGGCCTCAGAACAGGTACTCCACCTCCTCATGAGCCAGTTCTGCTGTTTCATAATCCTGGAGGGAGAACGGACCCTAGTGGCAACCTACTAGTAATGCCAGGCAGAAATGTGATTCCCTGGGTCATTGCAGGGCAGAAAAGCAGGTCCACCACCTGCGCAATGTTTGCTGTGGGGCCCAAGGCCTGAAAGACAGCTTTGTTTAGCTACCAGGTGAGCTGCAAGAGGAAGGTACGTGTCCAGCCACTGCCACCAAGACATGCACAAAGCACTCATTCAGAAGCGCAGTCCTGGTTGTGCCTTCTGATGCTGCCCCTGACTTACTGGGTTGCCTGTACAGAGATCATTTCCCTGCCAGTACTCCCCCTGCTACTGCTGACCCTGCTACTGCACAATGCCACTCGGAGGGCATGGGTAGAATATTACATTCCAGAGAGAAAAGGCAATACTTAGGCTGAAAAGACCAGGCTGCAGTGGAGGACACTCCCCTTTCACCACAGTGCTCTCTGTGTCTCTGCAGACAATAGGCCTCTGTGCAGCCCCATCTCTTAATGCAAGGACTGCTTACATGTTTTCATCTTAGGAAACTTCAAACTGCTCAGTCCCCAGGAACAGCTGTACAAGGAAGTGTCTGTCTAGGAGGGAAGGGGAGAAGAAGAGGTGCAATTTGCTCCTTCAAAATAATCTTTCAGCCAGGTTTATTTATTCCCATGGGCAATGCCAGATTTTTGCCAGTTTATCCTTTTATTCATTTAAACAGTCAATATCTTAATATCTATAGATCATCAACTATATCTTAGGCATCTTGCTAAGATCTCTTACTAGGGATACATAGCCCTAGAGAGAACAATTAAATAAGACTGCCCGGCCCTTAAGCAGATTGTGTCCAAGTGTCTGAAAAACATTTTTGAATTGATTTTGTTTGGAGTGTCTTTTTCCCCACTGTGTTCAACACCTGACCTTTGATCTTCATTCTGTCCTGGTTCCTGAATCTCTTCTGACTTATCATAATGAGAGAATAAAAGAGAAAATGTTGGGTTTCCTAGGTACTCTCTTACTGTCAGGAATGCAAAAACAGCATAACCCCTGTAGAGGACAATTTGTCAATGAATAACAAAACTGCATGTTATTAGCCTTAAACTCAGCAATCTTACTTTGAGAAATTTACCCCGAATATATACCTCTAATAATATGAAACCACATATAAACAAGGTTATTCAGTGTAGTATCAAAACATTAGAAACTACCTAGATGTCCATGCATAAGAAATCAGCTAAACAAACCATACTATTATACAGTGGAGTACTATGCTGCTATAAAATAAAATGATAATTTCTATACACTGACCTGGAGTGATATCAAGGAGATGTTAAGTGACAAAAGCATAATGCAAAATAACATATATAGTACGCTACTTTTGTGTAAAATAAAAGGGAAAATAAGAAAACATACAAATCTCTACTTATCTTTATCAATAAAAGAGATAAACTGGAAACAATTGAGTCAGTTACCTACAGGGTACAGAAACATGGAGGTGAGGGAGTGACACTCCTCAGGGTATAGCTTTTAATATAGTTTTAACTTTTGGATTCTATAATGGATGGAAAATGCTATAAATGATATTATTGGGTCAATTGGCAAAGATGGAATAAGGACAGTAGATTATATATTCCAGCTGATAAGCACATTGTGGTCCTATAAGAGAATATTAGTGTTCCCTGCAAATAGGCACTGAAATATTTAGGGTAAATGCTTTATGAAACTTACTCTCAAATGGTTCAGAAAAAAATATTGTGTGTGTGTGTGTATGTGTGTGTAGGAAAAAAAGGGAGAGGAAATGATAAAGCAAATGGAGCAGGTTACTAACAGGAGAATCTGAGTATAGGTAAATGGCTATTCTTTGTACTAGTCTTAATCTTGTGATTTTTCTTTATGTTTGAAATAATGTATAATTAACAATTTTTTAATGTTGGGTTGGTTTTCCACTGATAACATTTCAGAAGAGAAATGTAAACCTAATTGCCTCAGATTACCCTGCTGTTCCAGTGGATATCAGCACTTCTGAATGAAACAGCCTCTTGTTCCACTCTTAGGTTTTTCCAAAAAGTCATTCTTTTAAGGTTCTGAAAGGTAATGATGCATCCTGGGTGCACTCTTCATTGCACTAGAGCAAGGTAAGTAAAGTTAAAGAGTGTTCTTGATTAGGCTTGGAAGGCTTAGAACTTGAGTCATTTTAGGCCATTTGGAATAAGAATACTTACCACATGCACGAAGATTATGCCAAGAACTTTATGCATATTGTCTCATTTAATCCTCACAATGCATTGAGAAGAAAACAATAACGTCTTTAAGAAGGAAGCTGAGATATAGGGGGTTTAACCTGTGAGAAGTGGCAGTGCCATGATGGAAATTCTGATGATCTGTTTTCAACTCCTGTGTTCTTTAACCTCTATCACACAATACTTGCCCAAAGATAGCAAGAACTGGCCTACCTGGCAAATCATAACACTCTCCAGGTCTTTGTTCAGGTGTGTCATCTTCTATAAAGGCTTCCTTAAACCCCAGGGAGGCACTAATGCTGCTTTTCCTAGTCTCCCATCTCACTTGTTACTCACCCCCCCCCCACCACACACACACACACGAAACCCTGATTTTCTTGCATTAATGTTTTTGCATGTCTGTGTTCTTTCAGGACTTTGACCTCCTTGAAAACAGAAAGTGTCTTTTCTTCTTTATAGTACCAGCACATATTACAGGGCCTAGTCCATGATAGATATTCTTGAAATACTATTGAAGTTGCACTGGATTTTGGTAAGTACCTATTGAGCCTTTAAAACAGCTCTACAGTGGTCTACATTTTACTTATATAGAAATTGAGGCTTAAATTTAAGCCTTAAATCAACAGCTTAACTAGACTTTCTTCAAAGGCTAATATGATTTTAAACCTCATTAATAGAAGAATCATATGTACAAAGAGGAAATGGATGGCTTAATCTACTATAGCTGATCAGGCCAAGCCCAGAGACATAATGTGACTTCTTCATCCACAGGAAGGCAGACATAGTAAAACAGGATGAAGCCTCTGAGGAGGACAAGAGCAGATGACACTCAAAGCTAGTGTTGTATATGTGGAGGCCAAAGGGACTAGGGTTAATGACAACTCAAGGAGCTATAGCTGTTTTCAAATGCCTTAGAGTATTCAGCTTTTCCAGTTGAGCACTAAAAGAGGAACTTTAGATAATGGGTAGACTGTACCGGAAGTAGGATTTTGGTTCAAAAAATAAGGGAATATCTTTTGTACAACTGTCCAAAGATGAAATGAACAGCTTCAGGTAATAGTGAACTCTCTGTCATGATACATATGCAGGCAATGATAGAAGACCACATGTTAAGAATGTTCTAGAGGGTATTCAAGTACCAACAAAGAAAGAAAGAAGGATTGATTAGTGGCTCTTATATGCTGGTCCTTTGACCAACGGAAAGACATCACTGACCCACAACCAAATAAGCAAAAATAAAGACAAATAAGTTTTTCACAAAAAATAATTCAGTTTAAATAACTGCTCTTTATTACAAAATTACGCTTTTTGGTGTTGAGACGAACTTTCTAATAAAATAAAAATGTTAGGAGGTGGTTTTTGTAGTGTCTTGACTTGGCAAAACAAACAAACAAAAACACAAGATTAACAAATCTGTGTTGGTTGTCATAATGTCTTTTGAAATTATAATGACCTATGAAATTCAGATGTCTATCAGCTAATGGACCAGACAACCTCTGAGGTTTCCTCCACCCACAAGAGTGAATACAGTGAATAGCTCTATGTCTCACAAACTCAGAATACCAAGTGTCACCTGCCAGGTCCAGAGGAAATTCATTGACTTTGGAGTCAGATATGTCTGGCTTCATACCATGGTTTAGATACTCACTAGTCAAGGGACTCTGAGTAAGTTGTTTAATATTTTGGAATTTTAGTTTGTTCCGTCTACAAAATAAGAATAAAAATATCCTTCTCTACAATATTGTGGGCTTTGGAGCCCAAAGCTACACTTAGGTTTGTGTGGTATATAGTAAAATTGGCCACAAGTCTGCGCTTTTTCCATCCAGGGGTGGAATATATTTCTTCATCCTTTATATCTGAATCGGCCTTGTGTTGCTCCAGCCAAAAGGATGTAGTAGGAGCAATATTCTGAGTTTGGGCTGCAACTGATTACTCGCATTTGGTCTTGGTCTTAGAAAACTCTTGTTGGCCATGTGAACAAGCCCAGGCTATCCTGAGAGTTGAGAAAGCCCAGTCTCTCTCACTGCTCCGCTTGACAGCCAGCCAACAGCTAGAGAAGCTACTGAGAAAGGCCATTCGACAATAGCCAGTACTTAATCTGACCACAGCTATAAGAGTAAGCCCAGCTGACATCAGCCAAGCCTGACTCAGATCATCAAAAAAACCTAACTGATCCTTAGATTCATGAGTCATAATAGTAAATGCTGGTTTTCAGGGTGGTTTGTTATTCAGCAAAAGCTAACTGATATAGTCCCTTTTCCAGAGTTAATATTTCTAACTAAGTGACCTTGAGCAAACTATTCACCATGCTTTAGATTCAATACTCTTATCTGTAAAATAGATGAATAATTCCTACTTTGTAAGTTTATTTCAAGAACTAAGTGATATAATTAAAATATTTGGCACATAGTACTGGTACATATTAGATACTTAATTTGTGACAGCTGCAAGTATTAGGATTAGAAATGATGTAATAGTAATAGAAGTTGCAATATATTCTTCCCCACCTTACCCTCCACATGGGATTCCAGTCCTGAGAGTCTGCAAACAGAGGTTATTTGTTTGAAGTAACTATTCATCCTAATAATAAGTAACTAATAAGATGTCTTGTACAAAATTCACTCAGCGAGGGTTTAATTGATTTTATATTCCCAGTTCACAGTCTGAACTTCTGAGTAATACAAGGTGGGTGCTAGGGTAGCCCAAAATACAGAATTTTCATCCCATTATTCAGAGTTGACAGCATAACTGTCCTCAGAGTTAAAGAACCTTATATGGCAAGGAGGCGGGGAATGGAGGCTGCTAATTTATTTTGCTGGGTCACTGAGCACCAGGCATTCTCCCAAGGGCTTTACATATGTTATTCACAACAATCTTCAGTTGAGCATTCCCCCGCATATACTGATAAGGTTGAGTCCAAGATTTTTCAGTGACTCTCCCATGATCAGTTAGCCAATAACGGACAAAGCCAGTGTTGCACCAGGTCAGAAGCATCAAGAGCTCTTGATTCTTTCTCTAAAGATTTGCTCTCTGTCTTTGAGATCTTCTAAGACATCTCTCATGATGTTCTACTCTTCACCCCTATATCCACTGACTGCCTTCTTAGTCAGTCAGGCTAAAGGCACTTCTATCATCTCTCACCTGAATGTATGTAATGGTCTTTTGTCTCATTGCCTCCAGGCTCACCCTCTGACAATGACCTCCACTCCTTGCCAGAGTGACCTCCATGATACACAAATCTGATTATACCAAATTCCTGCCTTTCAAAATTGTTCCCTATCTTTCCTTCACCTACACAGTAAAATTGAAACTCTTCTGTATGGCATACATAGCTCTATTATCTCATCAGCTATAGATTACAACTCTCCTCCTTCTAAACCATACTAAGCTACTTCTAGTTCCCACAGCCCACCATCCTCTTCTTTGCTGTCACTTTGTGCATTCTGTCATTCTCTGCTGTATTCTCTCTAAGGGCTTGATTTCCTGACAAACTCTGACTTCATCTTCAACTCTCCCTTCAAATGCCAAATCCTTTGTAAAGTCTTCCCTGAGGCCCTTAAACAGATTTAGATCATCATTCTCCACCATTTCTCCTCTCATCCACTTAAAACAATTGTTGCCCTATCTCTCCCCCATTAGAATCACAAATCAAGCATCACCCAAAATTAGTTAGATTTTGTATTTGTGCAATGCTCATAATAAGGTTATTACAGTGGCCTCTGCCATTGAGTTTAGTGGGCAAGAGTCAAACACAGAAACCAAGAAAGATGTCATTAATCAGTTATCAGACTGAATCAGTGGGCATCTACAAGCTGTAGGGTAACAGGTCTCTTTAAGTACTTCATTTTTAGATACAATAAAGAACTGCTCAAAGCAAGAAGCTATATCCTGAACTGATGAAACATTGGGTAAAAACAAAAAGGGAGAGATGACAAGGAAAACCTTTAATGGAATAAGTAGCAGAACCTGCAGAAAGGCTTAGAAAAATAATTTACTTCAATTTCCAGAAGTGCCAAGGACAGAATGCATTTTCCTTATGAGTAAGAAAGAGGAAATTTGCAAGAAACAAGATCTCTCTAGAGCAGGTGCTAAAGAAATTAAATCTCACAGAGGATGGATCAAGGCCAGAATTATGATCTACATGGTAAAGAAGGAAAATGTATTTGGCAGAGCCAAGAGCAGAAGGGGATTGGATAGAGAAAAAGTGATGCAGGGTAGGCAAAGGGAGCCTCCTGGTTCAGTTATGCTGGCTGTGAGCAAAAGGTTTATCTTTCCAGACCTCAGGCAGGATTGTGAGGAACAACTGAACACTGGCACCATCATTTTGCTGTCTGGATCACAGATTCATCAAGACAATTTAATTATCTGCCCTTCAAGCAGAAAGGTGAGAACATTCTCAAGCACTCAAAACAAGAAACTCAAAAACAACACCTAAAACCTTTGGTGAAAAAAGTACCTGGTAACAAAATACAGCAAACCAATGATGCTTCAAAATAAGAGGACTCTTCAACAATAAAGCCAATGTAAAAAGCGGGAGGCTGGTAGTGAGCACTAAATAGATATGAATGTTGAATTAAGATTAAATACTGTGGGAAGTATAGTTACAGATTAGAATATTATTATTATGAATACTAACAATGTGAAATATTTTCACTAAGAAAAAAATGGTAAGTGTAAGGAAAGGATGTGAAGACGCAGCCTAATATTCTCATAGTTCAAAAAAAAAAAAAATGGCACTAATAGAAACTGCCAATTGGAAGCATGTAATTTAAAAGTAATCTTTCCTCATTTCCTTAATCTATTTCATAATGTCTTTCTTAACTTTTGAGGCATCTTTTAAGAATGAATATCTCTTCTTGTAAAGAAACATTTTAAAGTTCAGCAATTCCTTCTGTTTTTCCCCTTCCATTAGATTCAAGAAAAAATATGCATTTTATTTAAAATGGTATGCATATAATGATCTCATTTTTATAAAATTATTTCTACTTAGCTTTAGCTCTGTTTGCAAAGAGAAGCATACAAAATAATACTCTCTAAAACTTACAAGCTAATATGGGGGTGGAGGAATTTGGAGTGAGAAATTACTTTTTTCTATGAACTTTCCAATACTACTTGTTTTCTTACTATGCACAATATTTGCAAAAATAATAGAGATATTATTCTTTTAGAAAAAGACACAAGGACACAAAATTGATTTTATCTCTCATGCCCACTCTGGTTGGTTGGTAGTAGTTGCCTGGAGTGACACATAAAGAAGGATTTTGAACTGCATCAAGGCTCAGCAGAGAACAGTCCTCTGACTGACTAGTAAATCTGCATAGCCATTAAAAAGGATTGATGTTACACAGGCTATATAGTCAACATTCCAACAGTCTAATAAAAAATGATGTTTTGTGTATAATAATTAGAAAAGTTGAATAAGGACAGATGCTTACACCATTTACTCAATAAAAATTGACTAAGCAAAGACTAACACATGCTAGTTTACATGCGGCTGGAAAGCACAATTTGTAGACAACCATAAAAAGAGGCAAATGATAGTTGTATTACACTAGTCTCTCTAGTTAATGTACATTTGAAATTTCCAATAATATAAAAATATTTTAAAAAAAGAAAATTAAAATAGAATTAATGTAGAAGTCTTTGACATTCTAAGAATAAATAGTAGTCATCTACAGATATATAAACCACATGAGAAAAAAAACATTTTTTCACCGAAAAATGCTTTTCAACAAAATTCTAATATTACGTTTAATAAATATTTATCAACATTTATCATGCAGATTATTTTGATTAAATGAGAACTAAGAATAATTATATTAATGACTCAATCCAGAAGAGAAAATATTAAACCAAGATCAGAATGGTAACAAGATTTTTTTTTATTGTATTTCAAAGGGGAAAAAAACAAGCAAGTACAGTTAAATGATTTCATCATTTCTTCACCCTATAAATGCTTACTGAAACAAATGTGTACCAGTTTCTGTGCTGGTTGCTGGGATTATAAAAGTGAATGAAACACTGCTGTTGTCTAGAAAGGGAAACATACAGTCAAAAAAAGAAAAACTGTCACTTGGGTGAAAGGAAAACTAGGAGATGGTGGGCACTTGGAAGCCATGACAGGAGGAAGTTTGAAAATGAAACTAGTGAGTTAGGTGGCTGAAACACTAGGGTGAAAACTGAGAGTGCTGTTAGGGGGGTCACTGAGTGTTTCAGTGGAGCAGTAACCAAAATTCTCTGTTCTCCAGTAATCTTGCATTGACTTACAAAGAACTGTGATATTTTGTATGCACAGATTGTAGAGTGAGGGATTCTTAATAGCAGGGATAAGGAGCAGGGAAGGGGGAGGTCTTCTAAATTTGCCTTAATATCTACAGCAGAAATTCAAACATACAAGTTCAATGCCAGGGGTGTTTCTGGTGGGAAAACCAGGGGTTAGAGAGTAGAGCTGGCTTGGTAGACAACACTGGCTGTAAGTATGTTCCTGTGAATTAGCCTGGACAGAATTTCTTGGGATCAAGGATAAAAGGAGGCTTGAGGGCTGCCTAGCAACACTATGTTTATGCAACAGTCCTGAGGACACGGAGAGAATATTTAAAAAAAACAAAAACAAAAACAAAACAAAAAACAAAAACACAAACTTGTTCTGAAGAGAGTATGTCAGAGAGCTAAAGCTGTGCCAATAACGGGGAGCCCAGCTTGGGAGCAGGCTTGCCCATGTGACACCCACATTCCGCAGGCTGTGTGCTGACATGGGAACTGGGCCTGGTGGGTCCCAGATTTCCCCAGCTCTCCCCACTAATCACAGCTTTCCTCAGCTTCTCCATTGTTTTCACAGCTGTTCAGCTGCTCCTATTCGGTCAGGGGACAGACAGGCCGACTCCAAATCATAGTCACGGAGCAGAGAATAATACTCGGGCCAAAGAGAGGATGCACAGAACAGGATTTTTATTGGTGGGGTGGGGCTGAGGGGGTGGCAGGGAGATGGGAAAGGGACAAAACTCTTAACCCCTTTATTGGCTGAGCAAATATGAGTGCTTATGTCCAAGACAGAAGAGATAGTACTCAGAATTAAAATCGTCTGTAGCTCCAAAATTTGTGAAGCATTAGGTTTTTCCAACTTGAGATCATGTTTGCCCATAAAAATAACATTGGAAATGGTAGCCATTTGTCTAGGCTAGACCACAAAAGCCTGATCAATTCTCAATGTAATCAGTTATACTCACCAACCTGAGAGATGAAAACCTGGATGAGAGAGCAGAGAGAAGGAGAAAAATTAATAGTCTAAAAGAAAAGTGTAGCTAACATTACAGATTGCTCACTAAGGATTCAGGATATAATTTCACAACATCCACACTCTAAAACTGTGAAGCAGGTATAATAATCTCATTTTACAGGTGATGAAACTGAGGCTTGAAGTAGAACTATTAAGAGATAAGGTCATGATTATAAAAGAGGCAGTATGGTTCACAACCTAGATTCTTAATCATTATTACATCACTCCCTTTAATACTCCTGTATTAGTCTCCTAAAACTTCGGTAATAAATTACCACATATTTTTTGGCTTAAAACAACACAAATTACAGTCTGGCGGTTAGAAGTACGAAATAAATCTCACTGAACTAAAATCATGTTGTGATAGGTCTATGTTCCCTCTGGAAGCTCTAGGGAAAAATTTGTTTTCCTGACTTTTCCAGATTCTAAAGACTGCTGAAATTCCTTGGCTCATGGCCCCTTCTTCCATCTTCAAAACCAGCAGCATAGCATCTTCTCTCTTCCTTTCTTTCATTCTTACTTCTTTGTTCTCTTATAAGGATCTCTATGACTACATTTGAGACCCACCCAGATAATTTGGTATAACCTACCCATTTCAAGACCCTTATCCACATCTGCAAAGTCCATTTTGCCATGTAAGGTAATATATTTATAGGTCCCAGGAATTAGGTCATGAGTATCTTTCAAGTTCATTACTCAGACTTCCACAACCCGTAATAACGTATACCAGGGTACTCACCATGCTGTGCAATATGTATCTGTTTATTTTCTGCTCCCAACTATACCACAAGTGATTTGAGGATAGGGCCTTTGCTCTACTCATTTTTAAATCCTTAGTTACTCAAAAAAAAAGGCTTTCATAAATGTTTGTTGTGTTTGACATGTAAATGAGTCAAAATAATGCATAGGTTTAAATGTGGCTGGATTTTTAGCACTAATATGAGTTAATTTATTTGCGTAACATACATGTCATTTACAACAAAAACAAAAACAGAATTGAACACACGGTGAGCATCAGTAATCACCATTAAGTGTACCAAATGTTTTGTCCTTATAAGTCATGGTGTTTTAGGTCTCCTTCCTTTGCTCGTTCTGTTTCTCAGTTTGGGGTATCCTTTCTATTTTTCTTTGCCTGGTTATTTGCTACTCATCCTTTTAAATTCAAGTCAGGGGTTCCTAAACACACACACACACACACACACACACACACACAATGCTGGAGGTGGCTGAACTAGCTTGCCAGAACTGATTGCCCACATTTCTTCTCAACTCCTCATTCCCTACTCAAGTGTCTGACCTAAGTTCACATTTCCAGGCTTCTCTGACTGAGCTCTATCTTGATCCTGCTATGCCTTTGGAAGCAGAGTCCCACCTCTCAGTGAGAGGAAGCCTCGACAGTCTTAAGTCACCTCCATGGTGAAGAGAAATCCCGCTCCAAAAAAGAAAAACAAGAACTTGTGACTGCTTTCTCCTCTGCTATGAGTAGGAAATTCTAACCCAAAAGTTCTGAATGAAATTCCCCCCAAAAAATCAGTGAAAAGCGAAATCATCATTTTAATCAAGATTTTGTTTTTACCAAATCATCTGCTCCCAACTACTAGTGCTAAACTTACTTAATTCATTCATTACTATGAGTTCAGGTCCTTAGGCTGTATGCATAACACATGTATATTATGAATGCTGAATTAAGTATCTACACAAATATAACATTTTGTTAGCTACTAGATTATAACTCAACTCATATGGTTATTTATAATTATAGGCAAAGGGGTTATGGCTACATTTTAATAGGTTTGATTGGGTAATGCCTCCAAAAGAAAGGCTGCCCAGAATACTAAAGCATCCCTGCCCAGTTCCATGGCCCATGGTGTGTCCTTAACCAAAACTGGAGTTCATTTCCTCTTCAGAAGTGAAGAAAGAAAGGGAGAAATGGGTAAGCTTGTGCCTGTACTAGCGGTTGCAGTGCGACCCATCACTTAACCCTTATTGCTGCCCTCCCCTCCACTTGCAGACACCAAGGCCTGCCCCATACACTGCATTCTGGGCTGATTTTTCTGTTTCTATCTCCCCTAGTTTCTATCTGGGTCCCCCTATCCACTACAAGAATTCCAGGTGGGACAGATTACAAACATCATTTATTTCAAGTGATTAACCTCACCTCAGTCATCTCCAGAATGAGAGACGTCCATCTCAAGAAGCCAACTGATGGGCAAATACTGAGAGTCCAATATACACAAATAATAATAACACACTCATAATATTCACTATGTGCCAAGCACTGTTCTAAACATTTTCAATTATATTATGAACTCTATTGTTATGCCCATTTTTCAGATGAGAAAACTACAGCAAAAGAGTAAATATCTTCTCTAATGTCCCACAGGCAGAAAGTGGCAGAGGTCTCAATCACAACACCATACCATTATATCACCTAGGCAGAAGGAACCCAAAACCAACAACAATTGGAGTAGCTGACTGGAACCCAACCCTCATATGAGGACGGCCCATGAAACTGGACATCCCAAGACCATGTATCTCTGGACGACTTCTTGAGAGAGAAATGCTTCTCTATCTTATCTCATGTGATTTAGAGTCTTTTTGATCACCTCAGCCTGTTCTCTAACACTGTCTGAGGGCCTTCCAGTAAGCATGCAGAGTCACTTTGGGCACTTAATTACACATGGCTGTATTTGGTTTATCAATTACTACTTTTAGTAAGTCTCATCTCCCCAACAAGATTTGAAGAAAAGTCCTTGAAGCCATGGAATCGGCCTTACTGTGGTCTTAGAGAACACACCTGTGGGCTCCCATTTCCTAGGTAGGTTTATATTCCTGCTCCCCACATTCCAGCTGGGCAAAATACTTAATTTCTCTGTGTTTCAATCTCCTCTGAAATGGGGGTAATAAGGTATCTAAGTATAGGGCTGCCAGGAATATTAAATGAGTCAGTAATTCATGAAAGGGGCTTAGTCCATTGACTGATAGATATTAACTATTTGTTAACTATTAGCAAAAACTAAATATAATAAGTGAAAAGTGCTCAAAACTGTACCAGGTAGTTTATATATTATCTCACTTAATCCTCCAAACAGTGCTTCGAGGCAAAAGAATTAAAATATTACAGAAAAGTAAGGTTAGATTTAGAGAAACTTAGTAAATTACCTAAGTGTATGGCTTGTAAAACATGGAGCCAGAATTGGAACCCGGGGTATTTTTAGAAAGGACATAACTCTCAGCAAGATCTCTAGCACAATCTTGACACAAGTGGCACTCACTCATCAGATATGTCAATTGAATAAAAGGTTCTTAATTTACATAGGATTTAAATAGAGTTGGTGGTATTCCTAAACTTGATTCTTAGGATTCAAGAGTTACATTTTAAAATCTAAGGCTGTGACCAGAGGTCTCATGCTAACCAACTGTCATTTATAATAATAAACAAAAATAAACAGATTACTATGTGTAAAGAACTGAGCTAAGTAGATATCTGGGTTTGTTTTTTTTCCCACCAAACTTATTTGAGCCAGAAGATTGGTGAGAGTGAGAAATACATGTGTAAATGATATCACTTTATTTCCAGAACTATAATCTATGGAACAGATTACATTTACAATATTTGTTTAAAATAAATCTATAGTAAGTTATACCCCAGAGACTATTCACTGCAACTAACCTATCAAAAATAACTAGGGCAAAGAATTGGAGGCTCCTGATACAATCTGTATATTTATAGGGGGCTTCGTTTCAAAAAGGTAGCTCCAACCCGGATCTCAAGACCTTTATTTGAACTCTTGGCTGCGGCATAATTGACAGAGAGAATTAAAGGGGATATGAAGACCTGGGACTGAACTTTTTCAATAGTCTCAGCTCAGCTCACATTGCTCACAATATTAGAGGCTGCCGTGATGATATTAAATGATGCCGCACTGACAGAGATTAACAGAGTATGCAATTAGATTTAAATGCTGTAATTGGAACATGCTGTTAAGTGCCTACCATCAGTCCTGGGTCTCCCCTTATGGCAAGTGAGCCTCTCCTTGGGTTGCTCTGTAAATTTAACACTCTCCTCACCAACCACAAATCCTCTGCCACTTACGCAGAGAGAGAGAAGCAGCCTGACATTACTGTGAAGTTGTCATGGTTTATGCTACACAATTCTATGTTACTTTGTAGTTTCAAAATACTTTTAAATGTAGTTATATCTTTCAAGCTTTATAGTAGCCTGTGAGGAAAGGAAAACCGATATAGCGGGATGCAGTTAATGACTGATACACGTAAAAAGACCTGTCCAGGGTTACTAAGCTACTCTGATGAATCATGAATCTAAACTAGATCTTTTGACTCTCAGTTCCATGTGCTTTCCATCACGCCATGTTAAAATTTGAAACAAATTTTGCCTGCTAAACATTCTTCTCTCAGGAGGTAAAGCTTCTAAGGCCCATAACAGGACAAGTTACCATTTTTTGATATCTGTTACCCTCATGCCCATGAGCCTCTACCAATAATATGACCTTTATTAATCACTGACAATACCACAGGGTGAGATCAGTCCACCACCAATGTGCTTGTTGAATATCTACTATGTGTCAAGACATCAATAAGGACCATATAAGAAACTTAAAAAAAGTGTCTTAAAATCTCATTGACTATTTCTGACTGTGTGATTCAGTTTATCCACATATAAAATATAAAACTTAAAGTAATAGTTAACATTCACCAAGATAATTACTATGTGTTAGGTCTTTTATAGACATTCTATATGTACTAACTCTTTGATTTTAAAAGTTGGTTTTCAAACTTTCCATGTGGTAACAGAGTTCCAGAATGGTGCTATAGAGGTCGCTGAGAGGTAGAGAAGGTTCCTTGGATCACCCTCAGAGTCAAGCCCTCCAAACTTCACCCAGAAAGAGAATCTGAAAATTTAGTGTTTATTTATTCATCGATTTTGTAGGTATTTGGTTTCTTAAAGTATATGTGTGTACTTTACTTGAAATTTTAAAAAAGTAGAAAAATGGATCAAATGAAGGATCTTTCTCCTATTTAAATTTCCCAGCTACCCAGTACACTGTACTCCAAAAGAAAAAGCAAAACAAAGCAACAGAAAAAGCTGTCTGAATCATTAAGTCACTGTGTGTCCTTTCAGAGATATTTTAATGAATATAGAAACATATGAGTATTTATTATTTTTTCATTTTCTTTTCATACCATACACACCATTCTGCATCTTGACTGTTCACTTAAAAACATGTAACTTGAAGATCTTTCCATATTAGTTCCTAAAAAGCTTCAGCTGTATAATTCCATTTAAACAGCCTTCTGTTGATGAATATTTAGGTTACTTCCAATTCTTTACTGTGAAGAATGACAATTGCATATGCATTTTTCACACAGGCAAATATATCTATAGTAACATTTCCTGGAAGTAGAACTGTAGGATCGAATAATAGATGCATTTATAATTTTGTTTATTATTGTTTAAATTATACCTATTTGCCTCCCAACTGGAGCATATAGGAAGGAGTGATTTATTAAAACTTTATGATATACTTTAACATTTTCTGGAGCAGGAGCTCCCTCACTGATTCTTTTTTTGTTGTTGTTCTGGCTATTCTTATTTGTTTCTTTTCCCATAAGAACTTTTAAAAAAGTTTTTTTGGTATTTTTATTATAATTGTATTAAACATAAATTAATGTAGGGAAAAATTACATCTTTATTAGGTTGAGTCTTCCTCTCCAAGAATTTAATATATGCCAATTTGTTCAGATCTTCCATGGAATTTCAGAAGTGTATGTGCATGTCATGTATGTGTATATGGGTGATACACATATAAACATTTGTGTGAATGCATTTATATGCACATATATGTATTATATATACATATATAATTTGTATGTACATTAGATATGTAATATTGCATTAATCAATTGCCTTTTATTACCTCTGAGGAATGATTATATTCATATGAAAAATTTTAATAAATGTCTTTATATTGATTCATTCTTATATTCCTGGAGTAACTCCTCTTCCTCAAGGTTCACTATCCTTCAACATGAAGCTGTATTCTGCTAGCTAATGTTAAATTTGAAACTTTTGCATCTTGATTGCAAGTTTTTTAAGTATAAAATCATTGATAAGACAATCTTTAAGATCTCTTTAAGTTCTAATATCCATTGAATGAAATTCAAGGAACAGTATGAGAACACAATAAGAGTCACAAATTTGGTACTGACCAGAAGAGCAAAAAGAAATTAAAATATTTTTGTCTATTCTTTGTGCTTACTACTGTACCCAGCACCAAGAGTGGTGCACAATGTTTGCTAAATAAGTAGAGAAATGAAGAGATACTTATTGAGCATTAGAAAGCACATGACACAGTGCAGTATACAATAATGACATAGAAGTTCCCAGAGACTAATGTGATGGACTAGAAAGAACATGGAATTTGGACTCAGGCATACCTACAATCTAATCCCAGCTCTGCTTCCCTGATAGATTTTAGACCCAACACTTAATGAAATTTCTTCATCTATAAAATGGAGAGAATAATATACAGCATGTAGTTTATGGTGAATATTAACAGAGATATTCTATGTAATGAGCAAGCACATTGTTTGGTGAACAGCCAATTTTTCAAAAAATTAGTTACCTTCCCCACTCATTCATTTCCCTCCCTTACTTAGAACATATATTCTAAAATAGGGAATAAATCAAGAACTCACAGCACACACACACACACACAAACTACAGGGGAAAAATGCCTAGGGCTATGCTAGGAAAATCGAGTTTAGAGCTAGACAGAATTGGGTTCTAACTCCAGGTTGGCCACTGTTTAAACATGTAACAATGGGCATGTGATCCAACTCACTATTACTTTCCTCATTTATAAAACGAGAATAATAATTCTATTATCATAATACTACTACTAGTTGGTTTGAAGACTGAGAGAAAATGCACATGAAACACTTGGTACAAAACAGCAGTGGTACACCCTGGGTCCATACTCCTTTCTGAGAGTTGCAGAGCTGAGATCTGATGTAGGATTTCCTACTGACTGCCAAGAATTCTCTTCAGTTAGACCTCCTCCCACAGAGTTGAGAATTCCAGCTGTCTGATTAGGAGACACGACAACAGGAAGCCCAGTCCCACTCTGCTTTCTTCCCTGACCTCCAATCCTTCCAGCCATGTGGACCCCTCATTGTAGTACTTAATCATATGCTGTCATATATGGTTACTCAACTTATTGGTGTGTTAAGTTCTACTCACCAAAGCACCCTGTCTCTTGCTGTTCTTTTATTTCTCAAAGTATCTCTCATTGGATTAAACCCAAAGTCAGCAAGCAATTAAATAATGTAAATCATATAATTTTAGGGTTAGAAGTTTACTTAAATGAGTGATATGTGAGTCTCCTCAAATACAGTTGATTAACCTCTTTGAAAAACTCCACTGAAAGATTCCACTTCCTACCAAAGCCTGTCTCACTGGAATATTCCTTCTGCCCCAGGGCCTTTGCAAGGTTCTTCTTAATCCTTGGAATATTTTTCCCCACTCTTCACCTTTTTCAGTCCTACTTTAGTATCATAAGTACTAAAAAAATCTCAGATAACTTGTCTCTTCTTCTAAGAAGTTTCCCTGACTTCTCAGGCTAGATCAATATCCCCCTAAAATATACCATTGTATCTGCCAGCACTCTTCCCTTACTGCACTTATCACAGTCAGTTCTTATTCACATTTGTGCTCAAACTTATCATTTGAAAAATAAACACCTTTCTCACCCACCACTAGACTATAAAATTCACAAGGCCAGATGCAAGTCTATTTTTGTACATCATACTATCACTAGCACTTGACTCTGCACCTGGTCCATAGTTGTTTTTTTAATAAATGTATGTTGAAATAATTAGTTAATGGATTAAACAACTGCAAAGTGCTTCCTAGTAAAGCTATTTTTTTAATACTCTCTGCATCACTGGATCCCCATCTCAGCTCAATCATGAAGTGAGTTTCAATCCCTTTTCCTCTTTCCTAATATCTTACCTTGATGGAAGACAGCTTACCACTAAGCATCTCCCACTTGACCCACTACTTGGGAGGAATCTCTTTCCCTTTTCTTCCAGGCAGTCTACCTACTCCCACTTCCACTTCACCCAGACATGAGACCAGACACACATACAGATGCACAAATACTGAGAGTTTCTTCCTCAAACAGCAGACTTTATGTGGTTTCTGTATGATGTATACACTTTCTCTACATTTAAGTGTAATGTGCATTAGATAACGATAAATCCTAGAGTTCTGTTCCATGTTCAGGACTTTAGATCCATTGCCTTCAGACTCATTCCTCCCCCTTCCTCTGCTCTGTATCACAGAGTGGGCTCACCTCTGCAGTTTGCAGCTCTCAGCAGACGTACTGATGAGATAGAAAGCAAGAAAAAGGAGGAGGCCAGAGTGTCCCCCTACCCCTACTCTATGCTGAAGAGCTGCATTATTTTCACAGCTACAGATTCCATGTGATGGGCCTGCCATGGTTAAGCTTTCCCTGGTGACCTCTTCCCTAGGGCTCCAGGAACACTAGCCTCCTTGGGACCCTAGAATGAGATGAAGTAGGGGCTTCATGCTGCTACAGAATTTTGGGTTGCATTACCATCCCTTGCTGGCTTCTTATCTTTTCTATCACCTGTGTAACTAATTCCTTATATTAAATACCCTTTATGTTCCCATTTGGACTAATAGAAGTGAAGATGACAACAGAAAGCTAGGGCAAAATATAAACATATAACTATTTTCTATACTGCCACTTCACTTTGCGTTTACTTGGGTGCCTTTCATTCCAATCTTAGGATGCAGGCACCAAGTGTTATGCATTTTCTACATTTCCACACCAACTCCCAAAGCACCTTCCACATATTAAAACTTCCATAAATATTTGTTGAATGAATTAATAAATGAATGAATGAATGAACTGAACCTTGGAAGCTGTCATTCTTAAGTGTTTAAAGCTTTTATGTACATCATAAACTTGTTATACATTAATTAGAATCAGCCAATAAGTACCTTTCTCAAAAATATACAAATCCAGAAGTAATGTAATTAATTCAAAATTACAGAAGCAATCAAGGTGTGCTTACTTTTCCATCCATCAAAGCATAATTACTTAGCTGTGAGAAAGCTCAGAAGGGGTTTGTATAGGCTTTAATGGCACTTATGTAACATATGACAACTCAGGAATCAGCAGAGCATTGTGAAAAGCACTAGACAATTAAGGTTGCTTAAACATCAGGCATGAAAAAAAAGGTCTATTCCTTCTCAGACTCTGTTGTAATTTTCCTTACAGAATTTCTTGAAGAGATGACCAGATCTTCTATTTAGATGAAATTTCACAGACACATACACACCACCACTACCAACAACAACAATAGCAAAGTAACAACAAAAAAACAAAAACAAAAAAACAGTTAGATAAATACATAGGTGATAGATAGATAGATAGACAGACACATACATACATAAATACATATAATATACACATGTGTAGGTCACGATAAAAGGGGGAAGAAAAATAGAATAGTGCCATAACTTACCTTGTGTTCTCTAGCAAAAGTAGAACCGAGAGGACAACTTATGTGCAAATAATTTGCTTAAGAGGTTGTTATGGGCTGAATGATGTT
Source organism: Eidolon dupreanum (assembly GCA_028627145.1). NCBI lineage: Eukaryota > Metazoa > Chordata > Mammalia > Chiroptera > Pteropodidae > Eidolon > Eidolon dupreanum. The sequence goes on from CM053502.1 coordinate 36,661,443, forward strand.
CCCCCAAAATCCATATGTTGAAGTCCTAACCACCAGTACCTCAGAATGTGACTATATTATGATATTACTGATAACAGTTAAGAATGTTTGGTAGCCCTCAGAAAAGGCATAGGCTTGTTAATGCCAGGAAGTAAGGATTCTGTAAGTCCTGACTTAGCCCAGCCCTGTGTTTAACAGATGAAAAAAATGTGGCAATGTGACAATGTGACATGACAGAAAAAGCCTGGATTTAAAGTCATAGAGATCTGGGTCCAAATACCTACTCGGCCATTAACTCTCCATGTAACCCTGATCAAGTCACTTTACCTCTCTGAGCTGAGGTGCTTCATCTATAAAACAAAACCAACATCTCGCTCATTAAGTTGTCTTCATCTTTGTGATGAGGTCTTTCCTACCTAGGTGATGTTAATGAAAATGGTAATCCCATCCCCCAACACTCTCTATCTCTCTTTCCTGCTTTTTTTCTTAACACTTAACACCATCTGAAACTCCACATATATCTACATCCTTCTTTTTTCACTTATATGTTGCTACCACCAGAATATAAACTTCAAAAGGGCAAAGATTCTTTACTTTTATTTATTGCTGTATCCTTAGCATTTAGTGAAAATTCATTTGTTGAATGAATCAGTGAATGAATGAATGAATGAATGAAACATTAAAGGTACTCATTAAATGTTAGCTGAAGGAAGCAAATGGCCACAGTCTAGCTCAAATAACTGGCAGAATGATGCTAGTACCAAATAGAGACACTACCAACAAGCTGTGGCTTTTCCCTGTAGGGAGGTCTAAGACTTGGCTGAGGCTTGACCACAAAGTGCTTTTTTAACTGGATGAGTATTTTCCCCCTGGCATCCTAAATTTCTCACGAGTACCCAGCTGGCTTGTAGGCAGTCCTACTTAACAACAACCCCTGACCCTTGAAAAATGGTTTCCTTTGCTCAAAGCACTTTCAGATACACATTCTATTAAGGCTCCATATCTTTGCAGCAAAAGGTTCTTCCCACCATTTCTATCTCGTGTGTTAAGAAGGAGACAAAACTTACAGCAGAGCACATCTCAGAGAGAAATGAGGCCAGCAAATGAGAGAAAATGTACAATAGGGGGTTGAGAGAAAAGCCAACAGAAGTAATTCTGTTACTGTTAATATGATCTCACTTTAATCCTGAAACTGAAATGGTCTGGAATACAACACAGGTTACACAGAGATGGCACAGTGAGGGGAAAGGGGGACACTTGCTGGCCACATACATTGGCTAACTGAAGACTGGCAGTCACTGGGGTCACAGAAGTTATGGGCAAATGTCCCTCACAACCCAACAGGAGTTGGACAAGTGTTTCTCCAGTGAACAGATAAACAGATGAATGAATGAAATATTTGTTTGTATTCATAAATATTTATTAAGCACCTCCACTGTGCAAGGTTCTGTGGTAGGCGCCAGAAGTACAAAGATGAGTGGGGACATGGAGAGAGCTTGGGCTGTACCATTGACTATCAAACATTTTTTAGACTTGGAATCTTTCTTTAAAAGAACAAAAGCCCAATAAGCAAAACAGTTCAAAGGTGAGCTGCTCCAAACTAAAAAGAGCTTTTGTTTGGAGGGGCAGGGAAGGGAAAGGCAAAAGTAGCCTTTGTGCTTGTGGGGTGTCTGAGGAGGCTCAATGGCTCCCCAGAGCACGTTAGAAAATATTGAACTCCATGAGCATTAAGGTGCCTCTATGACAGAGATGCTAATATTCTGCAGGTTATACATCAAGCCCATTATAAGAGAGAAGGGCTCTGAGGAGTCAAAGACAAAGAGGGAATGGTTCAAACCTCAGAGTGTCTTCCACAGAGGATGCTGCTATTTGGCTCCTTGGCAACCAGGAGTTTGGGTCAGGAGATTGTTGTGGACATTAGTCATTTATGTTAGCTATTTAGCATGGATCTGTTGAAGGATAAAATTGCTTCTTTTTATAGAGGCAGAAATGCTAGATGCTTACTTTCCCAGGCTCGTTTGCCTCTCTAAGACACAGGTATAAACCAAGACCTAAGGACATAAGTAAATGTGTTCTCTTCTCTTCTCTTCCTCTTCCTCTTCCTCTTCCTCTTCCTCTTCCTCTTCCTCTTTCTCTTCTCTTCTCTTCTCTTCTCTTCTCTTCTCTTCTCTTCTCTTCTCTTCTCTTCTTCCTTCTCTTCTCTTCTATTCTCCTCTCCTCTCTTGCCTTTCCTCCCCTCCCATCCCCTTCCTTTACCTCTTCTCCTCACCTCCCTTTTCTTGCCTCTCTTTAGTGGCATTTTAGTGTCTGGGGTTGCAAACTTAGATCTTCACACAGCCAAGCAGTGTTGGGGCTCACATAGCACTTTTCCCATCAGACCAGTTTCACTGAAGTTTCACCTCAAGCCCATGCTGCAACTTCCAACACTTCAATTTGTACAGGCTACAAAATGGGAGGGGAGGTCAAATGTTAGAGTGGGAGACAGGCACACTTCTCCTTCAGAATCTTACCTCATCAAGCTAGAAAACTTCCTAAAAGGAAGTTGTAAAAGGAAGAAATCTGAAGAGTTTCCAATTATATCCTCTTAGAATAGTTTTAAATTTTCTCCCTTTCAATACATAGCTTAAAAAAATAAAAAGACTTCCTACCCTTGAGCTTATATGTTTATATTTTGGGAAATGTCAGCCAAAGACAGTGGTTTCTTCCTGCTTTGAACTTTGGGTGATCTAAAAATCAGATGTTCTGAGAAGACACTTTTCATCTAGGAAACTCTTTAAAGAGGAATCCAGGTGGCCTTCATCCTGCCAGCCAAGTTGTTGACAAAGCATCAGAGTTTCTGATATTTCCTAGACATCAACCCATATGGTTTTAACAGGATTTTGTTGCACAGAATTTGATATTCCTTCTAAAACCATTAATCCAGTCTCAGCTACTTCTGTTGGACAGAATTGACTTGGCAGCTTAGAGAGGTCCAGAGAGAGAAAAATATTCTCCTATGTTAATTAAACAAATGGTGACCAGGAAATAAAGTCCTAGTTAGGGAACTAGGAGTTAGGAAACAAGGGTTCTCATGCTGACCTTGCCAAATTTCAGTTTTGTAAACTTGGTGTTCCCCATCTATGAAACAGGGAAAATACACTTCATAAGATTTTTGTGGAGATTGAATAAGTATATATATATATATATATATATATATATATATATATATTAACATAAATAATATTATATATGATTATTTAATATAAATAAGAATAGATATGTTATAAATATATCACTCAGTGAAGTTTAGCTTCTATTGGTATTATTGTTGTTATAAAGCATAGTCAGAAGCAAGTGTGGCCAGAGCTGTGATGATACGGGAAAAGGGAGAACTTTGGAGTCAGAGGGTTTTCTTCCTACCAGTCATGTGATTGTGGACGATCTATTTCAGCTTTCTAAAACTCCATTTTCTTATCTGTATCATAGGGATAAAATTGTGGGGATTAAATTATGCAAATAATATAAAATCCCTGAGTATGGTGCCTAGTTCATAGTATGAACTCAATCAGTGTTAATTTCCTTCCGATTTCCCCCTTATTAAAGAAGGGAGAATGCCTTTTTTACTTACAGAGGAGTAAACCAAGATTCAGCAAATTCAACCAGCAGGCAAAATCAGCTGGCCACTTGTTTTCATATATAAAGTTTTATTGGAAAACAGGCATACCAATTTGTTCGCTATTATCTATGGCTTTTTTGGTTGCTACAGAGATCACATGGCTCACAAAGCCTAAATATTACTATTTGGCCCTTTACAAAATAAGTTTACTGGCACTAGCCTGCTGAGAGAAGCAGCCCTGTGCAGGCACACCTGGTAGCTGTGCTGGCACCCTGTTGTTCCTGCTTGCTACCTTTGCTGGGAGGCAAAAGGCTCCAGGCAACGAAGCTGAGAAGGCACTGTGGGGATCTTTCAGACCTGGTCAGACTCTGGCTGATTTTGGGACCCAGTCCACATAAAGAAATGGTCAATAAAGTCCAAAAGCTCATGGTGGAAAAGTAGCAAAGCTAGGATCAGAGAGGATGTACCCACCGCCTCCTGAGGCCTCAATAAAACAGCAAGCTCAAGGAGCTCAACAGCAGAGATTCAGGAACAAAAAAGCACACCCCTCAATGACTGAAGCCTCAGGAACTGACAACACAAGGCCCTGAATTTGGGCTCCCTTTTGTAAATACAGAGTGGCAGGATTGCCAGGGGAATGACATCAGAAAAATGACAGAGTGAGAGACGTCCTCAGATCTCTCCCCTTGAAATAACAATAAGCTGAACATCTAAAATTCAACAAAAAACACCCAAACTGCACAAGAGCACATCTGAGTGTGGGATCTGTGCATAAGAGCTACCACAGGCTAAAGAGAGACCTTTATATAATAAATCATTTTTCTGGAAAAAAAAAAAAAGCAGAATGCACTTCCATTAATGCCCAGGTGGAGAAATAATCCATTAAACACCATGAACAACCAAGGTGACAAGGCATCTCAGAAAGAAAGAGAAAAATCTCCAGAAAATAAGCTTACAGATGTAGAAATATGTGACTTAAATCACTGAGAATTCGGGATGGTACTTCTGAAAAAAATCAGTGAGATCTGAAACGATTCATATCAACAACTTCAGGAATTGAAAAATCAACTAGATGAGCAGAATGAGTTTTTTAGCATCACCATGACTAGCCAACCAAAACTCTAGAGCAATGCAATTGTCTATTACTACTCATGCCAACAAGTTAAGAATGATTCATATTCTATCTGGGGCAGGAGTGATACCATTAATAAGTTCTGCTAGAATTAGTGACTTGTTTCTTGCAGTCTTTTCTATTTGATTGGAAACATGGCTCATATTTTTCACATAAATGAGTAAGTAATTCCCAAGAAAGAGGTTGATCAAAGATAGTAAGGTTTAATTAGGAAGAGTGGCATGCATATCTACCAGGATTTGGTGAGGGTGACCATTTATATTTATAGTTAATTTACCTTGCATGTTCAAGACTAAAGCAGAATATTGAGATATTTTTCATTTCTTCGAGTACTCTCATTGATCTGAACTAAGAAAATTTTCTTTGTCTTGGCTTTTCTTTTCCAAGATGGAAATTTTTTTTGTCATTGTTCCTTGTCATTTGTTTACAAATTCTATAGGAATCCTAGTCAATAAGTCGTCTGTTAGGAAGTAGGCCACCCAACTCTTTTATCTGCAGGTTCATACATTTGTTTAGAGTCCTGTCTCATTTTTGCTTTAGAGCCCTTTCAAAACATTCTACCAGGTGTTGTACTTCAGGTAAAAGAGATATTTCCCATTCTAATTTCTGTTTTCTTTTTTGGTCTCCAGTGACAAGGCTGAGGTTATGACTCTGTTCCTTCTTTAACTCACAAATGTTGTCAGAATTTATTTTCTGACAACATCTATAGTTTCATCTTTTCTGCCAGCATGATCAAATTATGAACCTATTAATTTTAGTGGAAATGATTAAGGGATAGTTTTTAGGAGACTTTCCAGGCCTTTCTTTGACCATCAGGTTGATTGTGGAAAGAAAGATTTTATAGGCCCTTTTCTGGGTCAGTCCAATTCCTTTTGCCATCCAGGATTAAGCATGTAAAGTTCCAACCAATATGTGTAAAGCTTGACATAGGTCAGATAACCCCTGGGATATAAACGCCTAAAACAATTCTAAATTCTTCTGTGAATAGTTGATGGTCATGTCTGGGTGTAAGAAAATCTTTAATTATGGTTTTTAATTCAGGTTGGATTCATGGTTTCAATTTTACTATATCCTGCATATCTGGCTCATGGGTAAAATAGATGTTTAGAGGTAACTGACATTTTGAGATCTTCAAGAGAGTATTTGGGAAAAGGCAAGCCATCCTGTTAAGGTGAGGAGTTGAGAAGAATCAACAGAGGTGCAAAAGGAGACAGATCCAAAGAACAAAGAGAAGGAAAGTTGGATATAGATGGGTAACTGGAGGATAAAGAAGGTGATGATTTACTAGGGAAAAGGAGTATTGCAAGCTATTACTTAAGTTTGTCAAATTAGTCATTAGTTTTGGTCAAAAGATCTCTCAACAAAGTAGTTCTTTCAATCAGAATTCTCTTTGAAGTCCTCTGTATACCAATCAAACAAACAAAATGCTACTTATTGGGCCTGAAAAATCTTAATTCCTTTTAGTTTCTAAAAGTATCTGTCAAAAGAACAATTACATTCAACTTCAAACATTCTCAATTTTTTGGCTTTCAAAAATCATCATTGGTAAAGTTATGCTATTAAGAGAGATAAGTGAAAAAATTAGGGTTTATGTATACAACTGGAGTTTCTTCTGAGATTCAAAGAAGATGTATGTTTAAACAACCCCATGAGGGCTGACAACAGTCAGTCGAAAGTAATGCTGATGTACTTTGTGTCTCAGGACTGTTATCCAACAGTTTTCTGCCTTCAAATGCAGGCAGCACTACCATCTCATCTCCCTCCACCCCACAGAAAGTAGGGGAAACACACACACACACACACACACACACACACACACACACACACAGAAAAGCTAAGCTCCAAGGACAAAAAATCTAGATGGAAGAAAAACTTTATCCAATTTTATTGGTGACCCACTGTAAAGTCTGCATGGATGTAGGTCTGATTAGAACTATAAATTCACCAGTCTGTGAAGGTGGTTCAAACTTCAGGCCTATAAGGCCTAAGTAAAGACACAAAAAAGATAAAGCAAAAGGGATGGAAAGGAATGACATGATTTCACCAAGGATGCCACACAAATGGGAACAAATAATAAAATCCGCTTACTAAATTGAGAATAGGTCACTCAGAAATTCAACACAAGAGTGTGGAATTCAGACTCAGTGCTCACTTGATCCTTTAAGCTGTGATCAGCAAGGCACAAGGAGCCTCTGTGAGTGCCACATTCAATCATAGGCTGGGACCCATAGTTATGGGCAGTGCAAACCATATCTCAGTGGAATCTCCAGAAAACCTGTGGGAATAAACAAGATCAACCAAATGAGAACAAGCAGAAGCTACTTATTCAGAGTTTGCTATAGCAAGGAATCACCATCATTTACATTTGGTAGAGACTCACAGGTAAGCAGGGCGGTGGGAAATCTTTTCAGTAAAAAAAGAGAAGGCTTCAGATATGCTTTAAATGGCGGGGGTCATTGGCATGGAGAAGCTGGAGCCAAGCTAACTAGAAGAAAGGCATCTTATGTGATCAGTTTGGGAAGCATAATTGACTTTCTCTGGTTAGTCCTGAGTTGGAAGTGGGAGCACAGAACAGGGAAGTCGGCAGCCGTTGACCAATTCCTGAGCGTATTGCTGCAGAGGTTGCAGTTTGGCTTCCTAGGTTGTTTGCTGCAGAGGTTGTAGGTCAGAGTTCTATTGTCATATATGGTCTGGCCATTGTCTGTTTATATATTCAGTCCCTTGGTCTTTTAAATTTTCTATTCATTTTCTTCTAAGTGTCCCTGCTCTTTGTGTTTATAATTGCAAAATTTTGGCACAATCTAAATATCTAACATTAGGGGATTATTGGTGGCTGTTTAACTTGTACCATCTAATCCCCTAATGTTGGCCATTTAGAATTCCTGGCATCTGTTCCAAGTAGAAAGGCAGACGAGAATGTAGATTCTGTGGGCTCGTAAATAACATAGCTCCAGAGTAAATAAATTCTAGCCCAAGATATACTGGGTTTCTAGCAACACAGGCCAGTAGAAAAGCAAAAAAGATAGAAAATAGCTGTATAGGGATAGAAGATAATAAATGACAGTAATAGCTAGTATTTTTAAGTCACTGAATCCCTGCATCTTAAAGATGCAGCTTCTTCTCCGTTTTACAGATGAGGAAACTGAAACAGGGAGGTTAATTTATCCTACACAACTAGTTAAGTGGCAAAGCAGGATTCAAGCCCTGGCTGGCCATGCTGTTAAGAAGCATATTTTCAGCGAACTTAATTAGGGAAAACTATGCCTGAGAGGAGCCAGAGCTGGACTCTGTAATGGTTAAGACAACTGGATGTGGAGTCATTCAGAATGAGTTAAAATCCAAGCTCTAGCACATACTGTCAGTGTGACCTTTAACAAGTCTGTTATTAACCCATCTGAGCTCTGAGTTCCTCATGTGAAAAATGGAGAGCATATACCCAAGCCAGATGAAATCTATTAAGCCATCCAAGCAGCTATATCTGATGTATCAAAACATCACTAAAAATGAAGCAAAATGAGAGAAAAAAAGTATTTTTCAGAACTTCTTTCATAAAGAGTAAAGTATGTGCCTAGAAGAAATATTGTAATGAATTGCTGCGGGAGTTGAAGGGCAATATTAAGTAACACTAAATAGTTGCTAAACCATCTCCCAAGAACAGGTGTGTCTGGTTAACAGGAGGACTTTTGTTTGACACAGTCGTTTATAAAGTTGTAGGCCAGAGCCTAGCTGGTAAATAGAAGAATGGCTGGCGTGGCCAACAGGAATCCTTTTTAACCACTTCTCTCATCCTACTCTCAGCCTCTCTATAAGTGCCAGAGATTTAAAGATGATCGGTTGGAAAGGGTATAAATTATTTAGCTGCCATGATGCCTATGTGCCTTCTTCTAGCCCAGTGAAGGCTTAAGTCATAGAAACACTGTAGAGATTAAGTAATATTAAGTGGAACCACTCAGTTGCCAATATTTAATTGTTGACTTACAAAAAGGGTAATTTAGTATGGTTTAACCTAATATAAAGTATTGAAAATACTTTAACCTAGGACCTGACCCAAGATAATTTCTTAGTAAATGGTAACTAGTCTTATTATCAATTGTCAAGAAGAGGTCAGCTAATTCAGGCATACTTCTGGCAGGAAACATTTAGAACCTAATCTAATGGATGGGGGATTCTCAGATTCTGGTGAATACTAGCATCATGATTTGGAACATAAATCCATTTGAAGAAGAATATGTGTCCATGAAGTGTCTGACACAGGACACAGCTCCCAGAAGGGAGTCTCAGCAATAGTAAGGCTAGATTGTTGGAGTTTTCCAAGCAGCAGGCTGGGGTTCAGGGCTGTGTCTGCATTTCATCAGGAAACAGGAATGCACACAGGGACACTAAAACAGAAGTCCAGACCTCGGACAAGGCCGACTTGAAAGGGAAAGAGAGAAATGGAAAAGGAATGCATTGATTTCCGCTTCTGTTCTCATTTCTGAAATATTTTCCATAGTAAAATAGCTCAGGTGAAGTTTCAAGGAAAAAAGCTATGAGGTCAGAAAATTGTCCCTCTACCTTGAAGATACATAATGCACTTCCATCCATTAATCATCACTTGACATTTGTTAAGGTCTATAGATGCACATTAAAAAGTCTTACAATTGAGAGAATGTTCAATTTTGTTGAACCTCGCCTTTCTCAAATATTGGATAACATAATTTTCTTCATAAAATGCTTAATTCTGTGGAACTCAACTTTTCAGAAGATATTGAGGAAATACTTCTCTGGATTATAATTTATATATGAATATTCTGTGTACTTAACTCAACTTTGTACCCTCTCTACTTAGAACAATGACTAGTATAGAGTTAAATTTGATAAATATCTTGTGAACTGGATCTGGAAAACTAAGAGTATCAACTATGTCATTTCTCACACTCCTTTTAGCTTTCAACATCTGTGGCTCTGGGATGCATAGTTGTGCCTAAGATTATACTAGTAAAAACCATCACCAGCATTAAGAAGACAATAATTAATAAGAATACTCCAGTTTCCCTTTAGTTGAAATGAATATTTTCCTTTTTCAAAAAATTAAAAAGGACTTCTGAGCAAAATAAGGAAGGTCAAGGAAAGCTTTCTGGAGGAAGTGAGCTCTGAAGACAGAGTAAGGATTGACAGAAAGGGAGGGGTAAGGCAATGAGCCTGAACACAACAACAACAAAAAGGTAGATGTTATTAATTAAGATTATTATTTTTTGTATTTTTAATAGCCTTAAATTCTTTAAGATTCTTTCTATTGAATAGGGGATCTGTGTTCCCTCTTCTTGATTGCTCTACCAATAGAGTATATCAGAAGTGACACCATGTGATCTCAGAGTCGAGGCCATAAATGGTCATGTAGCTTCACCTGCTTGACCTTAAACATTTGCTCTCCTAGGGAGAGCTTCTCCTAGGGACACACTTAAAACCCAGCCACCATGCTGTGAAAAGCTTCAGCTATGTGGAAAGGCCACACACTAGTATTTCAAGCAACAGTCTCGGCTGAGCCCAACCCTGGAGTCATCCCAACCCAGGTACTAGTGATGTGTGCGAAGAAGCCATCTTAGTAGTATAGCCATCAGCTCCATTGTTAGTCTCAACATTTGAGCTATTTGAATCACCCCAGATATTTAAGTCTTGTTAGCAGAGGCTCCAGTCATTGTGGAGCAGAAAGACATCACTCCCATGATACTATGTCTGAATTCCTGACCCACAGAAGCCATGACACAATTCACAGTGGTTATTTTATAGCACTAAATTCGGAGGTAGTTTGCATGCAATAATAGATAACTGGAACAATTATGATGGCTACAAGTACAAAACTCCAAACAAATTAGTGTAAGCAAAAATGAAGATCTATTGGCTCATGTATCTGGAAAGAGCAGGACCTAATTTGGCCTCAAGTACAGTAGTTCAGGAACTGATGTTATTATCAGAACTTTCTCTCTACTTGTTGCCTCTACTTTTCTCTCTATATTAACGGGAAAGAAAACTTATTCCTCCCAGGGTCAGTATTCATTTAAACTTCCAGAGAAAACATTGGTCCAGCTGGATACTGTGCAAATTCCTGGATTAATAACTTTAATTAAAAGATTTGGGGGGCTATGACTGGCCTAAGCCAGAGACCAATTCCCCTGTCCAAGGAAAGGATCTATGTTAAGCAGCTTTCCACCAGAACATACCCTTATAGCAAGAGAAATTTACCCCCAAAGAAGTGGCTATTCTAGGGAGACAAAGCAATTTGCATTAACTATAGTGGTTAGAATATTATTTCAAGGGTGCTTCATAAAGCAGATTAGCTCCATTTATCCACAGATGTGGTAAAGTGTGGGATAAGAGGATCTCCCTATCTGAAAATGGGCAAAAATCTCAAGCCCTCAAAAAACTTGAAGGAGTGTGCTTTGCTAACACCTGCCAGATATTTTCAAATGAACATGTAGTACATGTTTCACACTGGCCATTTCACTGAACCCTCACAACTACCCTAGGATACAGGTAATGTTAATCCCTTGTTACGAGTAAAGAAAATAGAACTAAGACAATTAACAGTTACTTGTCCAACCAAGGTCATATGATTCTAGGGGTCAGAAGTAACATACATAGTCTGGTCTTCGGTCTCCAAATTCAGAACTCTATATCCAATTCACGTTAAGAGCACTGAAAACCCTATACAGGGAGTTATTCACCCAAACGAAGAAAAAAAAATTGTATGCATAAACTCTAAACACAAGTATCCCAAAATACTGGTTACTCGGACATCAATAAGGCAATAATGGGTTAGGTCTTGAGACAGGCAGAGACATTAACCACAAACTGAGGGGCTTGTTTTCTCCATTGTCTAAGTGCCCTTGGACCTCAGACAAACCTCATTATTTCTTGGAAACATGTATTCCTCTGAGAGCCAGGGAAGGCGTGTGGTCCAGTAAATGCAATTAGCAGTCTGACCGCGTGTTTCCTCATCTGTTGTCTCCCAGAGAACAGCCATCAGAAAGCTCACATCTTCAAAACACACTCTTCCAAATGACCAGAGTCGCCAGCAGATTTTAAGTGGATCTGAGATATCTATTGAAGGAGCCTTTGTAAAATATGAAAATATTTATTGAGCATTTCCTATGAATAAGACTCTACTCTAGGCACAAAGGCATACAGGAAAGAGAGAGAGAGAGAGAGAGAGAGAGAGAGAGAGAGAGAGAGAGAGAGAGAGAGAGAGAGGTGGGGAGAGAGATCATATAAAATATGAGAGATTCCAGCAAGTTATGTAATCTCATCTACAATGTAGGACTAATAATAATGTGATGATGATACACAAATTTATACCTCTATCCCAGCCACTCTTATTGCTCCTTTATATTCAAATGCCTACTCAAATTTTGCTCTCATGTGTTCCACAGGGGCCCGAGAATCAACATGACCAAAACTGAATTTATGGCTACCTCTCCCAGTTCTGCACCATCTTTGGTACTTCTATCTTTGTAAAAAGTTCCCAGAAACTCCATTCCAACATTCCCCATTAAATTGAGGATCTTAAATATTAATATGGAAAACAGATCAATCACACTACTTTCTGTGAACTCCAAAACAAAGACAACTTTATGCCCTTTTAGCTACAATGGCAAAGGGGTGAGGACAAGTTTTTATTTTTAGTGTTTCTTATTTTTGACTGCCTGCCCTCCCAGCAGACAGAAACACCTGGGCTCTATGACTGTATCTGAGACCCTGTAGCACTTCTTGCAATGGTCAGGCCATACACCAAAACAGCCTGATTTTGAGTGGCAACATCCTATGAGAACAACTGCAGCAGAGAATAGGACCACTCAGGCCACAGCTCAGAATTTATATTTTCTCTGCAGGGCAATAGTGATCAGAACTGATCTCTTGACTTATTTCAAGTCCATTGGACTCCTTGACTCAATCACAGTAGTGATTTGAGAAGGCTTCATCGCAATAAATGGAATTGAGAATCAGAGATGTTTCATGTGTACCTCTAATGGAGAGAACTTACTGTGTTGTATCAGTATATAGCCCTTGAATACTTCACTAGTCTGTGAACTCCTTAAGGCCAGGAACAATGTCTAAACCATGTCTGTTGTCCTCACAGATCCTACCACTGTTAGCACTCAGAATATATGTATTGAATCACTTTAGACACTAAGGTTCTTGAGGACAGCCATAAATTTTCCATTTCTTTCACTTCCATTATAAAATCAAGACATACTTATTAAATTGAGGGTCTTGGGTTTCAGTTCATAGTTCTCAGTAATTAGATTTCAATTTGTATCTTTTACTAAATAGCTAAATGGAATTGGTTTTGGTGGGTAGTTCGCCAAAGTTGTAGTGAATGAGTACAGGGCTGGTTTACTTTTTGGTAACTATTTTGTGAGTAAGGAATTTAAATCTTAAAAAGTAATATGGCATTGTGTTCCATCTGGGTTGAGAGAGTGCACTTATTCTTATTCTTAGGGTGGATATGCTAGAATTAGTATGAGAAGAAAAAGGAGAGCTGTGAGCTGAGCTGCATTGAAACCATTCCTTTCCTGTTGGTGCTGCAATTCCATAATAAGCATCATACATGTGGGAGGGTCAAAGCCACAACAAGATGTTTGGGGGCTACAGAGGCAATATTTTGGGATAAATTTAGATAGGGGGTGTCTCTTGAATGGTACTGGAATCAATTTCATTTTGCTCTCTCTTATTTCCAGGGCTCGAGCACCTGTTTTATATTTGACTTTTTATAGCAATCCCACAGGCTCACATACCACACAGGAAAAATACAGGCATGATAGGTCTATGGGTTGACATTTTATTTTTTAAGTAAAATCCAAATGAATGGGGATTAGATGTTGGAGGAAAATCATAAAAGGCATGACTGCCTAAGATATTGACTCTCCATGGATAGTACAACTCCACTCCAGAAAAGATTCCAGGGGCCAGAAAGTGTTACAACATAAAGGCAAAGCCCTATTAACAGGGGCCTTTTATCTCTATCTTCTGTCCAGACTCCTGGGATCTCTTTAAGATGCTGTACCTATCTCTACATTATATATGAGGCATCAATTAAATGGATGATGTTGGTGGCTTCTTCCACTCACAAATTCCTTCATTCCTTACCTACTTTCTATTTTCTGTAGTTCATATCTCACACTATTCTGATCTAGAATATTTTAGTCAATGAATTAACTTTTCATGTTTGCCTCTTGTCTCTCCTCCCAGTTTCCATAGTCTAGGACTCAGGCTACTCTGAACATGGATTGGCCAACTTCTTCCCACTGGATACCTTGCTTCTGGCTGCCCTGGATAACAGATCCCCACTCCCCAGGCCTGGACCTCTTTACCACCCTGTAGAAAAGACCCCTATCGATCTCATCCTTTGGTACAGGCAAGGCCTGGACACATCTTTGAACTCTTGAGGCTGCATTCTGATTATACAGCACCAAAATGTTTGAAGACAGGAAACATTCATGGAAAGTAAATTAAAATAAAGGAAATATCTGAAAAAGGCCATAAAATGGTTAAAGACACATCAAAAATGTACAATCCACCTCATGGCATTCTAAAATTATCAATACCTACAGGAAAAAGACATTGCATATTCATTCCCACTATATTCACCAAATATTTGTGTTGACCAACTTAAATAATTTGGAGCCTCTCTCACCCTCCAGAAAGCATAAAGCATTTTCTCCTCTGAATGAAAGGTAAAGTGAGGAACTGAGTGAACAATTATCTCTAGAAACTAAGTAAGTACAGCAATCCCCAGAAGTACTGTAAATTTTTTTGACTTTATTAGAGTTATATCTAATGTATTCTGTACACCAATCAAGAAAGACTGAATGGATGAAGGGGGAAAAGGAGATGTTGAAGAAAGGTCCGTTGGAAACATTACTCACCTCTGGAATTACCCTAGACTCTCCTTTCAAAACAAGAAAACATGTACACCTGAGTTCAATTCCATTCACAAACAATGACTGAGACCCTTCTTTATATCAGACATTCCATTTGAGAAGAAGCCAAAGTACAGCCCCAGAAAAAGTACATTCCCTGAAATGACATTTGATAAGATAGAAACAGAGTTATGATTTTAATATAATGTGGCAAGCACCAGATGCTAGAGGACCACTGCATGTGCACCTTGCTCAACTTGAATGCTCAAAGGTTTCCTGAGGGGTATATCTGAATTAAAACTTGAAGACCAAGTAAGAATTATTGAGATGGGCTTAAACCACCCAAAAGATTTTTATTAGTCCCTCATTATTTTGTAATACTCCAATCCAGTGCACACATTCTGCGGCATGGAGACTTGGACACTTCTATAATGAGTTTACAATTTGGTCATAGGGAGAAGACTTCTACATACAAATAGAGCAGTTACAGGCACTTATCCAAGACTTTAAAAACAGGCTAGATACTGTTCCAACTGTATGAATTCTAGTTTAGTGTTGAGAAGAGAGAAGAAGCAGGAGCCAAAAAAGTCAAAGAAAATTATTTTTATCGTTTTCATCAAGAATGTCTCTGAACACCGCAGTTAGACTCCTAAAAAGCTAATTAATCTAATCCTCTTAGAGAAAACAGAGGCAGCAGATGACAAATTTTCATGTACAAGTTCACATAACTGGGAACAAGTCTGAATGTTTCTTAAAAGTACATTCAGGTGAGTATTTCTTATGCTCAGAATATAATTAGTGGTCAGTAAATTTCTGTTGCATTTAATATTCTCCTCTGTAGTATCATTTTAGGGCAATCCTAAAGCACTGATTTCCAGAAAGGAAACTGAAGGTAAAGATATCACAATAGATCAATGAAATAAAATAGCCTTTGTCCACCAAATTAACCACACACAGAGTCAGATTTCAGGGGCCGAACTAAACAGTTCACAGTTTATACCTAATAGCATGATGTAGTCAAGAACTGTATTCTTGGATACTATGAACTTCACCTTAGCAACTTTTTTCAAATATCTACTGTATCCCAAGCATTTGATTCATCTTTCACACTCAAAGCTTAATAAACCAATCCCTGACCTCAGGACTGCACTTCCTTAGAAAAGGAGACAGTACATCTACCCATGATGTTTCCAGTTTCATGGAAGCAAACACAAAATATTAATAGACTAAATGAGATGGGCAGTCGGATCTGTGAATGCTTGTGTAAATGAGAACATTTAATCTTGGCCTTGAATTATGACTAAGTATTCAGCAGGAGTCAGGGACATCCTAAGCAAAGGGAACAAAATGAAAAATCAAACAGAAGCAAGACAATATTGTTCATATCTAGGAACTGGTGAGAAGCCTCATGCAGCAAACCCAAGGGGAGTGCCCCCTATAAGGAGATATAGCTCAGAGACTAGGCTGGACTGGGACAGTGTTTACTCAGAGCTACAAAAAAAAGCCTATTCAGAAGTTGAAGCTAAATTATTAAGAGTGGAGGTCATGTAGCATACACCGCTGGGATCTCAGCTATATTCCTTCATCATGTACCATTTCCATATAAGCCAGCCCAACTTCCCACTGCTATCACCTATGACAATCTAGCTGCTACAGCCCATTCTTCTGTCATGCTGGGCAAGCCACAGTACTAGAGAATTGATGTCTTCCATCCTATTCCCCAGGAAATAATTAATAGTGGATAAATACCCCTCTTTACTTACTTCAGGTATGGAAACCCTGAGCCACGTGCTGCCCAGCAGCTTTAGACTCCAGCTGGCCACATTTTTAACTTGTCTGATAATGATTTTCTCTCAGTTTTCTTCTCTATCCTGTTTTACTCCTCCACTCCCTTACTGAGGTTTTCTAGAATCACCCTCAAAATATACTATTTACACACAACTTAATCTCAGGGTCTGCTTCCAAGAGAAAGCCAAACTAAGAAATTATCAGGGAATTATCATTAATGACAAACTAAGTCATTATTAGGAAAATAAAGCCAATGGTCAGCTTTGATGATCAGGACAACGCTATAAAGAAGAAACAGAGGAGATAAGCCAGCTAGTAGGAAAATGAGAGAAGATTCAAGATGTGGGTAGGATGGCAGTAGGTACAGCAGGGCGAGAGGTTCAGAACTAAGACTATGGAAATGAGAGTTTGGTGTGCCAGTTACTTGACTCAAGAGAAAGCCTAATGGATTAATGGGTACTTAATCATTATGATTTGGGGACCTCTTTCAGAAACTGATGAAAGCTTTGGACTTTTTATCCAGGGGGGGAAAAAGTGTATACAAATAATTCTGCTTGAAACTTCAAGAGATTCTTAAACCCCAGATTAAGAACCCCTGATTAAAGCTGCATGTAATACCGGACTCTGAGGGCCTTGATTGCCTACAGAGTGCTTTAGCATTTATTCCATGGGCAAAGGGAATCAGCAAAGGTTAACACTATCAGACTTCCCAAGTGGTTATAGTTTTCCATTCTATGTAGAACCCAATAAATCTGGATGTTTTTAACAGATTGAAAGAGAGATTGAGGGGTGGAAAAGTGCATAGATAATTGAGCTCCATGTTGGCCAAAAACATTTTCTACCAGATGCACTGCAGGGCTTCAAAGGCTGCTGACTGCAGAATCCAGATGCACCTCAATAGATGCCATGGGGAATCACTTCTACAGTCAAATATTTTGGCCTCAAAGATTCCTGGAGCAGGATAGATGCTGAAGAGAGCTAGAAACAAACTCAGGGTAAACACAAGTGTCGCTATGATCACATATAAGAAGTCACGAAGTCAGGAGTGAAAAAGCCTATTGCAGAGTGGACCGAGAGAGGGAGAGAGAGAGAGGGGAGGGGAGGAAGGGAGGGAGGGTCTGAGAACAAAGGAATCCATTAAGAGGATAAACAGATCTGGGGGTGGGGAGAGGGAAGAAGAGAAAATATAAAGAAAGACCTATCAGAAATACAATGTGAGAAGTAGAGACTAATTTGAGTATAAATGAGAAAGGTATAGAGTTAGAAAAAAATGATAGTAACTGGACTTGAAGGATTTGGAATACTACTGATAGGAAGAAAGAAAAGTTAAATGACTTTTTTTCTCTTTTCTGTAAATGAATTTAAGGATTGGTTTTTTTTTTTTTTTTTTGAGTAGTTACTATGTGAGAAAACCAAGATCAACATCACTACACACAATAATCCTACAAGTAAGGTGTTATTCCCACGTCACAGGTGAGTAAACTAAAACATAAAAGAAGCTTGCACAAGACCACCTAGTGAGTTGCGGTAGAGTCAGTGTTTGAACCCAGGCCTGTCTGACTTGAAGTCACACATGCTAGTTCCTGTTGCCTTTGTCTCAAAACTCAGATTTGTAGACCAAACATCACTGAGGCACCAAATCAAGAATGAAGAATTTTCCATGTCAGAACTTTTATGGATTAAGCTAATGGGGCGGGATAAGGTTACTGTGGCTGGTCACCATGATCATCTACATGATGACTTCTGAAACTTCCTTCACTATCCAAGCCACCTTGACTGGCACAGTCCCACTGCTCAGTCAGGGTAGGACCTGTGAAAAAGGGGAGCCTTGGTATGCTAGAGGCAGAAGGACCTCAAACTGGGTCATCCAGATAGATGCCTTCAAGTTTCTGGAGTGACACATCGTGTGGCAGAAAGGGAATGGATGCTGATCCAGATGATAAAGGTGTGATTCCTACTGAACCTTCCACTACCTCAACAACCCACTGAACCTCTCACAGCCTCAGTTTCTTCATTGGTAATAACCAAATCTGTTTTTCATAGTTAATGGGGTGATTATACAAAATAATGAATGCTTTGTGACGAGCACAGTACCTAGCACAACAAGCTCTCAAAAACTAACAATTTTGCATTCCAGCATCCTTTCTTTACTCTTCTTTTCTATTTGAATCCCTTCTTTTTTGTGCCCCCTACAAATCTACTACTAAGGCTTATTAGCGCCCTGGATATAGCTCTTTACCTCACTGTAACTCAATACACATATATTTGGTATCTAGTATAATTGGAAAAAATTTTGCTTGGAATTGTGTAATTTGCAAAACTCTTCCATTTCTGTCACAGCATCTATCTTTATCACGGGCCTAGAAAATGAGGAAACAGGAGCCATTACTCCTCTGTTACTTATGTTGGAAAGAGGCTCAGAGAATAGGTGTGATATGCCCTAGTCATCAGCAAGTAGCACAAGTAGTTAAGGGCCAGGTTTGCTTAAGGCAGCAGAGCTAAGCAGTATATACATGCTGACTTAGTCTTCTCTTGTTACTATAGCAAAAAACCATAGACTGGGTGGCTTCAACAACAAAAATTCATTTTGCACAGTTCTGGATGCCAGAAGTCCAAGATCATGGGTTTGTAGACAGCCACCTTTCAGTGTATACTCATATGGCAGAGAGAGAGAGAGGGGGGGGCGGGGAGGGAGAGAGTTCTCTTTTAAGTCTTTTCTTATAAGGAACATAAGAGCTAGATGGATCAAGACCCCATCCTTATTAACTCATTTAACCTCACTCTGTCTCCAAATACAATCACCTAGGAACTGGAGCTTCCACAACTGAATTTGGGGGGAACACAAACATTTAGTCCATAACAGGTGCCTAAGACAAATTACTTGCCTTCTTTGGGCCTCTTTTTCTTTACCTTAAAAAAGAAAAAAGAAAAAAAAAAAGGCGGTATGTCCTTGGACATAGCTACATCCAAGACTTCTAAGTATGACATTCAAGGATTCTATTCTATCTCCAAGTAAGGATCATCCAGCAGAAACTTTTACTGGATCGCACACAGAATCTCCTCAAGCTTTAATTTCAAGCTGCCTCACAAATGAGAGGGTTGCATTTCCACCTGCAGTGAGTTGCCCTGACAAACATTCAGTTACCAAATATTTGATGAGCACCTACTGTGTATCAATTACAATACTAGATGCTGAAGATATAACTTTAAGCAAGAAAAAGTCTCTATATTCCAGGGTACAGAGAAGAAAATAGATACTTTCAAGGTGTTAGTTACAATGCTGTTAGCTGCAAGCAATGGAAATACAAACCATAATTCAAAACATGAATTTACATCTATGGAGGTTTTACTATTTCATACAACAAGAAGTTCAAGGTAGGTGTTACTGTATGACTGTATCCCCCCAAAATTCATAGGTTGAAATATTAACCCCCAAAGTGATGGTATTAGTAAGGGGGGGCGATAGGGTGGTGCTTAAGTCATGAGGGTGCCGCCCTCATTAATGAGATCAGTGCTCTTATAAAAAAGGCTCCAGAGAGACCTCATCTCCTATAAACCATGAGAGGGGCCCTCACCAAATGCAACCATGCTGGTGCCTTGATATTGGACTTCCCAGCTCCCAGAACTGTAAGCAATACATTAATGTTGACAAGCCACCCGGTCTGTGGTATTTTGTTATAGCAACCCAAACAGATTAAGACAGTAGAACTTCAACAATGATTTATACAGTAGCCCAATACTGTTATTAAAACTCAGCATCTTTCTATTCCCAGCACATTGGCTTTGCCACATGCTAGCTCTTTTCTTAGACACAACACATGCAAAGCAACATCATGCAGCAGGGGCACAGCTTCTTTTATGTCTCTCCCAGTGGAGACTCTTTCCCAGAAGCCCTCAAAAGACTTCTCCTCTCAGTCATTGGCCATTACTGTGTAATATGCCCATCCCTAAACCAATGACTAGAAAGAGGAATAGAACTGCTATAAATAGACAATCATGAGTTACTTGCAGAGTTGAGATGCAATGCTTTTCCTGAGTCCAAGAAGTAGGCAACTAAGCAAATCAAATTCTTACAAGGAGAAGGGGAATGGCTGTTGGGTGGGCAACCAACAGTACCTGCAACATACAATGCACCACTTAAAGGATATGGGAGAAGTGAGCCTGAGAAATTAAGGGAGCATATAAGACAGCTCTTAAGGCAGCCTGCATGAGCATGTAGTAAAAATAGAAAGCCATAATATTTAAAAGCTAGACTTTTAGGTAGGGTTTGAGGCAGAAAAGCAACTGCTTTGGGGTGGAGCAATGATATTTACAGACTCTCCTGTGCCTCTGGCATCAGCTGACTCCAGCAGGATAGTGCTAGCCCCTTGCAGCAATGTCCAAACCAGGGCTCAAGTCCAGGGAGACGAGCTACCCTAAGGGAGCTTGGGTCCCAAAGGGACAAGCAAAGGTTAACTCTCTAATGATGAATTGGGAATGAAAATTCAATGTGTTGTAGTCAGACAGCCTTAAGTTAAATCCAAGCTTTGCTATTTATTTAGAAAATTATGAAAACTCTTCCAATCTTTGTTTCCTTATCTATAAAATGGAGATAACCACTTGGCTGGTAAGGGTTAGAAATAATGTGTGTTAACAAAGTGTCTGGCATATAGCAGCCACTTAGTAAATGGTATTATCATCACTAGAAGAAAATGCAAGTGAAAATGGATCAGAAGTGAACAGAATGAGAGGGATGAAAAAAACTCTATGAAGGAGAAACTCAAACAGAGTTCAAAATCTTAAATTAAATACTATTTTCAAAGTACAATTGATAAGACCTCTTTCTCACGCTTTGTCTCATTGAATCTTCACAATCAAGTTATTATTGGGGCTTGCCCATTTTACAGATTAAATAACTGAGATTCAGCAAGGCTTAGACTATGACATCGTTGGTTCATCTCTGATACTGTGACAGATGAAACTATGAATTATTTTCTCAGGGAACTCAGGCTTCAAGAGAGACTTGACTGCAGGTTAAAAAGTCAGAAACAGTGGGTTCTAAAATAACCCATTACTGACTTACTAGCTTAATGTCTCTTTAAAGGTCTCCTGTGAAGCCATGTCTCTTAAATTTCATCAGGCATCAGAATCTCCTGGACGGCTTGTTAAAAATCCCACAATATTCAGTTCAATCTACCTGAACTGGGGCTTGATAATTTGCATGTCTGACCAGTTTCCAGTGATGTTAATGCTAATTCCTCAGGACCACACTTTGAGAACCACTGGCCCCAGACTTTAGATATGGGATCTCAAAATTTAAGTATGCATAAAAATCACCTATGTAACCTGCTGGAAACGCAGCCCCAGCCTCCTCCCATGATGCATGTTCAGATGCATAGAGGTGATACTGATGTAGAAGATGCACCTTGCCTTATTGCAGAGAAGTTGATTGGTCAATTCTCCCGAGCTCTTTTTGATATGCACATCTAATTATGTATATTTATTTACACATAAGTTATTTTCGTATGCTACTGTACTAATACATTATTTATCCCATTACTATTTAAAAATCACAAAATGTTGGTAATTTCAATATACGTTAATGTTCAATTTTCCTCCCACACTCCAATGGATTGTCTTATACTCCCACTTTAGGGACTATAGAACTCACCAAGTGATGCTCAGAGATTGTTTCACAAATTAGCAGCATCAGTCTCATGGGATCTTGTTAGAGGTACAAGTTCACAGCCCCATCCCAGACCTATGGAATCAGAATCCCTGGGGCTGGGGCATTTGGTTTTTTAACAAGCTCTCCATGTGATTCTATGGACAACAAACTTTAAGAACATTGATGGCTAAATACATAGATGGTACAGAGTAGTCTTGGCTAAGATGAGGACTGATGGGACAGAAGCATAATCAAAAGATACAGTTCAGCTGGGGCAAATTCTTGAACTCTGATACTAGATTCCCCACTGGAATTTACTTTTTTTAATAAACAATTTTGAGCCAACAATAATCATATTATTGTTCAGAAATCTAGTGTTTTCAATGCTGTTTCCTTAGCATAATATGTTGTCAAAGAAAATTATTGATTTCTATGAAATTCAAGAAAACTTATCTGTCACAGGAATCAATCCTTCCAGTTGGCCCAGGGCCAAGGGTATTCCCAGAAGTCAGGACTTTCTTTATTTAAACCGGGAAAGTCTATAGAAAATCAAGACTAATCGGTCACCTCTCTTCAACACTATTATGACAGCATTTGATATCTTTAATCAACTTCTTTTATCTACTCCTACCAACTACACAATCTCTACATAAGGTGGTTGTGGACAAGGCAAAAGCGTCTTCGACTCCAAGACCTGGTCTGGCTGTCACTTAATAGCAGTGTGATGTGTGACAAGTCAGTTAACTTGTGAATCTCTGTTCATCATCTGCAAAATGGGGACCAAAAGCCCTGCTTCCCACACCCCACATGACAGTTGTCAAGGTCAACAGAGTTGGTGTTACAAAGGCAGTTTATGAATTACAAAGTATAGTCTAGAAATATAAGGGATGGACACTTGACATCATGGAAAGAGTATAAGCTTTCAGACAGGCAGATCCTAGTTTCAACCCCTGCACCACATCAGCATATATTTTATCTCTCTGAGATAATTCTCATCTGTAAAATGGGGATTCAAATTACCTTTCTCATAGAATATTGAGAAGATTAAAAGAGATGGTGGTCACTAAGTGCCTGGCATATTTGGAAATCCAAAGTATTAGTTCCCTTCCCCATGATTATAAGACATTCAAAGACTTAATGATAGTTTTTTGCAGTTAATGCAATGAATAGCATCATTATGCTTGCTTCCTGAAGTGAAAAGCCACAATAACTCTCCTCCCTGCTCTCAGGGCCCCTTTGATGTGGCAGGGGGTGGGAAAGATGTTACTTCCACTTGGTATAACCAAGCCAGAAAAGGTTGTCCAGTTCCTATCCACAGAGAAATGGAGTGAGCTACTGCTTAGAGAGGTCTGGGGCTGAAGTTCACAGTGACCTTTGCATCTGGGAATGCCACATCTGTAACTTTTGCAACTACTGAGTCATTGTTTCAGTAAATCATACATAATGTGAATAGATTTTTTTCAAATTATCTCAAAAATTGCAAAAAAACATATATAAAAATAAAAAGTACAACTCCAGCTTGTCCTCACAGAGGGGAAAAAAGCACCTTTAGTTGAACATCTCTTTTCATGCAGGTATTTTGTAATATTTCACTTCTAAAGGGTTTCATCCATTCACCAAGCATTTACTGAGCCAGATATCTTATGTTTTGAGCACCTACTTTGTGCCAGGCTTGGCACATAATTGATATGAATAGCTTCTGCTTGGCAAGAAGCTCACAGATGCAAATAAACACAGAGTTACAATCCACAGTGGAAAAAAAAAGTATTAATAGAGGTAACTTCAAGGGATGGTGGCGGCAAAAAGAAAGTTTAGAAACCTCACCTAGGGCAGTGCTGGAAATGGGCCACACTCCATAAATTAAGCATGCACATAGGATTGATGGAAATTATCCCCTACTATCCATTATATTCACCTTGGCACATGGAGCCTTCCAAGGACCCTGAGAGTAAGTTGTGACCAGTGGGATCTGCGCATAAGTGATGTGTGTAATGTCTAGGCTCCACCTTTAAGGGAAAAGGCACATTCACCCCTTCCCCTCTCCCTTTTTTTCTGGAAGGAATCCAGGCATGGTCATGAACAATCTTGGACCATGTAGTTGAGAGTATCACCTAGGACTGTCAGAGCAACAAGAGAGAAGTGGCCTGGGTCCTTTCTTCACGAATTCATAAAGCAGAGCAGAGAACTGAATG
This sequence comes from Eidolon dupreanum, assembly GCA_028627145.1. Classification (NCBI taxonomy): domain Eukaryota; kingdom Metazoa; phylum Chordata; class Mammalia; order Chiroptera; family Pteropodidae; genus Eidolon; species Eidolon dupreanum. The sequence goes on from CM053502.1 coordinate 36,685,675, forward strand.
TCTCTGTTATATGCAGCCGTATCTATATCCTTTTACACCTGGCAATAGTGCAAGTTATTTGGATGAATTCTGTTTATTTCAACTGATAAATATTTCAAACAGAATAGTTCTATAAACACTAGCTCTTATAGAATAATGAATTATAATCAGAAGCCCAGCTGAGCACTTCTGTGAGTCTTCCAATACTTTGTCACTCAGAAGCTGTAGCAGGCTGAAACTTTCAAAGTCTCTACCTAGGGAGACCAGCATTGGACTCTTCCTGGATTCCAGCTACTACTGTTCTTCTCTCCTCCAAGCAGGGGCTGCTTGAGTCTCAAGTCCAAACTCCAGAGCTGTCCTGAGGTATAAGAGTTTGAGTAGTCCTAGAGCCACTTCCTAGGTCTTGGCTTCCATTCTCTCTCAACCTGTGGTTTAACTGTGATGTTTTCTTCCAGCTCTATTACTTGTTTTCTGCCTCAGATAGAGTTCCTGAATTCCTGTTCTAAGTCTAAAGTCTAGACCATGAAGACCAGGAGCAGGGACTCTGCTAATTCATATTTTCATTTCCAGCTAACACAGGATCAAGTGCAACACAAGCACTTATTTAATATTAAAAGGGAAAAAAGTGAATGACTGATATGACATATTTTACCATTGCCCTCTTAAGATCCTTTCCTATTTTCCAGGCCCCCACTCCAAAGACTAGGGGACCATTAGCAAACCCTACAGACTGGCCTGTAGCCTTTCTGCATACTCTTTTGCAATTCAACTACACCCCCAGACTGGCACATCTAACTTATGCATGTTGGACAATCTCACTTTCTTGCACTGAGTTTCATTTGCAGTCCTGTTCACCTTCCCTTCCAGGCAAGAAAGTGCCTACTAATTTGCCCAGGCTAGGATTCAAAAGCCCAAGGCTGGGAATGAGTCAGGTGACTAAGACTATAGAGTAGAGACAAAAGGAGAAGCAGGACCTCTATCCTGAGCAAACGTGGGCCTTAAGCAAAATGTTGTCAAAAGATGAAGCTGGCCAGAGATCAAATATGAGCTTTGAACTATTGAGTCTGCTCCAAGAGAATAGACAAGACAGAGTTAGGGCATCCAGAAGGCAGAGACTAGAAAAGTAAAAGCTAAGGAATCTTTTATTGGGTGTCTTTAAGCTTAAGGCTAGAAAGAGAGCTATGAAGGACTCCGAAATAAATTAGACAGACCTAGCTGCCTGCTTAGACCATGACTTGCAGTCATATTCTTTGGTGATCCTAATTGTCTGTCATAAAGAACCTTCCCTCATTCTCATTCAGTTCATGTCCTCCAAAACACAGATTCCAAGATGAAATTAGAAGTACAAGTGAAACATTGAAGACAATGATTGTATAAGATAAAGGGAGAAGGAGAAAAATTAGGCAACTGCTGCAGTGCAGATCTGATATCTGTATAAGGAGAGGAGGAGACAGAGGATTGGGTAGAAAGAGCCTCCGACTGTGGTTCGTTTAACTCTGAGAAAATCTCCACCAGGCCAAAGGGAGCAGCATTGTAAAGATTGCTCAGAGAGGAATCCTGGGATGGGCAGAAATGGCACCTAGTTTCACCCCTGACACACAGTAGCTTCCTTTAACAGTTTCTAAACTGACTCAGAGAAAATTCAGACTGGAAGTTGCCATAGAGATAATTTGGGCAATATTTGTTCAAAAAAACATTTTGCAATGATAGAAATCTTTCTTACCTGCCCCGTTCAATACGGCAGCTACTAACCCTATGTAGCTGCTGACCACTTGAAATGTCACTAGTGTAAGTGAAGAACTGAATTTTCATCACTTAATTTTTTAAATTTAAATTTAAGTAATATGTTGCTACCATATTAGACAGCACAGATCTACAGCCCAAGTTTTTTAAGTAAAGAAATGGAGGCAAAATAGAACATATCCAAATACATATAAGAAGTTAAGGGTAGACCTAAGACTGGAACCAGTCTTTTTAAGTCCAGCCCTCTCTAAATCAACCACTTCTGAATCAGGATATAGAACACAATACTTCTCTTTATAAACTTGCACCTTCATTTACAAGTTCTATCTTATATTTAAGGAGTCACAGCTGCTGATCTTTCCTTGAGTATTTAGTAGCTAATTTCATGCCCAAGATGTCTTCTTTATGATCAAGCCCTTGTCCTTCCTTCTTGCTCTTGTCTATATACTTGGACATAGCTTCTCTGACATTTGCTGCTTAAGAATGTATCTGCTTTTTCACTTCCAAACTAAGGTGTACTTTTATTATTGCTTAGAACCCATCTTCACCCCCAACTGTTCCAGCACTATATCCAAGCATGCTGCCCTTGGGAGCTGAAAATTTCTCTGCCCTTGGGAGTTGAAAATTTCTCTGCCTGGCTATGACTGCTGATTTTGTGTTAATCTAGCTAAAGCTCCTGCCAAGCCCGGGGTCTCAGATTCCCTCTTGGGCCTTTTCCTCCTCCCTGATCTAATCCCACTCCATCACCTGCAGCCCAGATGGGGAGACCACAAATCCCCAGGAATGCATTCCAAGAAGAGGACATGTGATTGCTCCAAGGCTTACCATTCATTCCAAGACCTGGAATCTGGCCACCTCAGAGAGTATACACTTCCTTTGGGCCCAAGATGGGAGAGCACTGTTCCTACATCATCTGAAACACAGAGGCCTTCACCGTAGCCAAACATCTCAAAAGAAAAAAAGAACTTTTAGAGCTCCCTCAATCTTTCTCTTCCTCCTTACCCTGAACCCTTCTTTTGAATAAAATTATCATCACTTGTAAAATCCCGACAGACATTCTTCTCATGTACTCTCTCTTCTCCTTTACCTTGGGTGGTTTTAGCTACAAACACTTATTATATCCAGACCTCTGAGTTCTTTCTTTTCTGCAACAGTATCTTCTGTCGTTTTAACACTTCCTACTCTTTATCTAAAATTGAGTTACAGAATTAGTTAAGTAAGCCAATCAAGGCAATGGAAAACAGAAAGGATGAGTTGGTCAGAGAAGTTTAGGACTTCATTTCAAACTGAAAAGTAGGTACTGGGATTCCCTTTAACATAGAGCTCGGCAGATACTATACTGGGCTGACTCACTGTGGGTTTATGATCCATGTTAACCCAGGTAACATGACAAGTGACCAAATTTTATAATACAATAACTTCCATTTGTTTATGCCTACAGTACCCCAGGGACTGTGCTAGGAGTAATTCTGTTTTTTTTTAAAAAAAAAAAAGCTCCATAATACATGAAAATTCATCAGAGGCAGCTTTTTATTTGGTTTACAATTCTGTGTCTTTTGGACACTGGTGTGACACTACAGGCCCACTTTCATGGGACAGAGAATATTATATATGCAGTGACAATATAAGTTAATCATATAAATGAGGACCATTTTATAAGCAAAAAGGAACATTATTAATAATTATGCTGGCATAAGGAAGGGAACAAAGATCAGTGCTGGCAAACCAGTGTATAATCACCATAATCTTCGTTAAAGCCCTTTTCCATCTTATCCTTCAGTGGTCAGGGAGCTATGGAGAGAAAAAGATATGAATAAAGCAAATCACCACTAAGTACTGAGTGTTGAATGCTGGCCTGACCAGTCCTGTGGGGCCACTGCTAAGAAAATGGAATGCAAGAAGATGAAAGAGTAAGTCAAGCCAAGGACCTTGAGAAAACCTGGGGTATGAATGCTAAGTCTGGAGGGGCCACAAACTGGGGCAAAATGAGTTTGAGCCAGACGAAATAATTGAGAAAAGTGTAGCCACACTGAAGGGCATTAAAATATGCATCTGGGTCATGGCTTCAGTCACCCACTGGTCTATGAGGATAGTGTAGGTATAGGTTCGGGTGACTTAAAGAGCTGCCAGAAATCTCCTGGCTTCCTAGATGCCACCCCTAATGTTTCCAGAAGCATTTAGTTCTAGAATGAAGGAGCCTACATTATAAATAGAACAGGCATCTAGAAGTAAAGGCCCCTAATCTTTACCATACACAGAGGATTGTGGAGGCATTCTAAATTATATAAGTAAATAAATAATGCCAATACATCCTCAACACACTGAATTTCTGATTCAGGCTGCCTGTTCACATGTGGAAAATAAAATTCTTTTTTAAACATTTAAATATCAACTTCAGACAGTTTCTTAGAAAAGACAAGAACATATGAGCCTCATATGCCAGGATCAATTCCCACAAATGTTTTTCCTGTGGTTCAATGTGTTTTATTAGATATTTAAGGAAGACTACTGTAGAAAAAGAGCCATATCCTCATATAACATTTAGACTATAAAGAGTGAGGAAACTGAGGCCCAGAGACATAGCTAACAACACAAAGACAGATATTATCAGAGTGGAAATTAAAATTTAGTTCTACTGATTAACAAATAGTTCAGTATAGATTTATTTACTGGCAATTCGGTATGATATAATCAGGCATGTAGCTTGTTGTCAGTTAGAACCTATCTTGGTTCTACTTTTTCTAAGACTTCAACTAAGGTCCTCTATAACAAATATCTTAGTACCTATTTCATAATATGGTTATCAAGAAAAAATTAGATTAAATTGGTAAATTATCAACGACCTTGCCTAGGATTCAGGAAGGTTCCCAGTGTAGCTAGCTAGATTCCTTCCCCATTGCTCTGGCTGAGACATTTCCTACCCTAACTGATTGTTAGGATAGATTTGAATAATGTGGATTTCCTCTGTCATTGTTCTATTCATAGGAGAATATTCACTAGCATTCTCAAACTCTTTTGACATAAGAATTACCTGATCAAAAGAATGAGAAGACAAGTCACAGACTGAGAGAAAATATCTGTAAAAGACACATGTGACAAGGAATTGACCCAAAATATATGAAGAACTCTAAATTTAAACAATAATGAAACAAACAACCTAATTTAAAAATTAAACAAAGACCTAACAGATATCTCAGCACAGAGGATAAAAAGATGGCAAATAAGTATATATAAAGATACTCACATCATGTCATCCAAAAAATGCAAATTAAAACAATGAGATACCACTATACATCTATTACAATGGCCAAAATCTGAAACAATGACAACATCAAATGCTGACAGGGATGTGGAGCAACAGGAGCTCTTATTCACTGCTGGTGGGAATGCAAAATGGCACAGCCACTTTGGAAGACATTTTGGCAGTTTCTAATTTCTAACTAAATATAATTTTACCATACAGTCCAGTAATCATGTTCTTTAGTATTTATCCAAAAGAATTGAAACTTATGTCTATACAAAACCTGCAAATGTTATAGTAGTTTTATTAATAATTGCCAAAACCTGTATTTCACAAGATATCTTTCAATAGGTAAATGAATAAACTGTGATACATCCAGACTACAGAATGTTATTCAGTGTTAAAAAGAATGTGCTATCAAGCTATGAAAAGATATAAAAGAACCTTAAGTGCTCATTATTAAGTGATTTTAACTATATGATATACTGGAAAAGACAAAACTATGGAGACGGTAAAAGATCAGTGGTTGCCAGGGGTTAGGGAAATAGGTAAAACACAAAGGATTTTTAAGGCAGTGAAAATACTCTGGATAATACCTTTATGATAGATACATGTCATTATACATTTGTCTAAACTCATAGAATGTACAACACCAAGAGTGAACCATAACAAAATTATGACTTTAGATGATTATGCAGTATCGATGTAGCTTCAGCAATTGTAACAAATGTATATCTCTGGTGAGGGATATTGATAATGGGAGTGGCTATGTATGTAGTGGGGCAAATGGTATATGGGAAATCTCTGTATCTTCCTCTCAAATTTGCTGTAAACTTAAAACTTTTTAGTTTGATGTAGTCCCATTCATTTATTTTTGCTTTTACTTCCCTTGCCTTTGAGGTAAACTTCATAAAATCCTCTTTAAGTCTGAGGTTCTTGAGTTTTGTTCCTATGTTTTCTTCTGTGCATTTTACTGTCTCAGGTCTTAAATTCAGATCCTTAATCCATTTTGAGTTAATTTTGGTATGTGGTGATAGACAATTGTCTAGTGTCATTCTTTGCAGGTGGCTTTCCAGTTTTCCCAGCAGCATTTATTGAAGAGGTTTTCCTTTCTACTCTGTATGTTTTTTGCTTTTTTGTCAAAAATTATTTGCCCATATGAATATAGGTTTACTTCTGGACTCTTGATTCTGTTCTGCATGTCTGTTTTCCTGCCAGTACCATGCTGTTTTGATTAACGTCACTTTGTAATATAATTTGAAGTGGGGCAGAGTGATGCCTCCAGCCTCATTCTTTTTTCTCAGGATGGCTTTGGCAATTTTGGGGTCTTTCATGCTACCACACGAATCTGATGATTTGGGGTTCTATTTCTTTAAAAAATGCTGATGGGATTTTGATGAGGATTGCTTTATTATGGTCATCGTAACTATGTTGATTTTTCCAATCCAATAACATAGAACATCTTTCCATTTCTTTGCATCTGCTTCGATTTCTTTTAAGAGTCTTATAGTTTTCATTATATAGGTCCTTCACATGTTTTGTTAAATTTATTCCTAGGTATTTTATTTTTTTTGTTGCAATTGCAAAAGGAATTTTTTTCTGCTTCTTTTTCTGACACTTCATTATTAGAGTATAGGAATGCTATGGATTTTTGAAGGTTGATTTTGTAACCAGAAACTTTACTGTATTTGCTTATTGTTTCTAGTAGTGTTCTTGTGGAGTCTTTAGGGTTTTCTATATAGAGAATCATGTCATCCACAAATAGTGACAGTTTGACTTCTTTGTTTTCTATTTGGATGCCTTTTATATCTTTCTCTTGTCTGATTGCACTCGCCTGGACCGCCAATGTTATATTGAATAATAGTGGCAATAGTGGACAGCCTTGTCTTGTTCCTGATTTTAGAGGGAAGGTTTTTAGTTTTTCACCATTAAGTATAATGTTGGCTGAGGGTTTGTCATATGTGGTTGTAATTATATTAAGGTACTTTCCTTCTATATCGATTTTGTTAAGTGTTTTGATCATAAATGGATGCTCTATCTTGTCAAAGGCTTTTTCTGCATCTATTGATATGATCGATCATATGATTCTTATTTTTTAATTTGTTTATGTGGTGTATAACATTAATCGATTTACGTACGTTGAACCATCCCTATGCCCCTGGGATGAAGCCCACTTGATCGTGGTGCATAATCTTTTTAATATGTTGCTGTATTCGGTTTGCTAGTATCTTATTTTAGATTTTTGCATCTGTGTTCATGAGATATACTGGTCTGTAGTTTTCTTTTTGTGTGTTATCTTTACTAGGTTTCGGTATCAGGGTGATATTGGCCTCATAAAATGAGTTGGGAAGTATTGCCTCCTCTTCAATGTTTTGGAAGAGTTTGAGGAGAATAGATAGTAAATCCTCTTTGAATGTTTGGTAGAATTCACTGGTGAAGCCATCTGGTCCTGGACTTTTACTTTTTGGTAGATTTTTGATGATTGTTTCAATTTCTATACTGCTGATCGGTCTATTTAGATTTTCCAGTTCTTCTTGACTCAGTCTAGGAAGGTTGTATTTTTCTAAGTACTGATCCATTTCTTCTAGGTTATTATATTTGGTGTTATATACTTTTTCATAGTATTCTTGTATAATCTTTTGTATTTCTGTAATATCAGTCGTAATTTTCCCTCTTTCATCCCTGATTTGGTTTATTTCTGTCCTTTTTCTTTTTCTTTAGTGAGTCTAGCGAGGGGTTTGTCAACTTTATTAACCTTCTCAAAGAAGCAGATCTTTGTTGCATTTATTTATTCTATTGTTTTTTTTGTTTGTTTTCAATTTCATTTATCTCTGCTCTAATTTTGATGATTTCTTTCCTTCTGCTGACTTTAGGCTTCATTTGTTCTTCCTTTTCTAGTTTTTTAAGATGAAGCATTAGGTTGTTTATTTGGGCTCGTTCTTGTTTTTGGAGATAGGCCTGTAATGATATAAACTCTCTTCTTATGATCACTTTTGCCGTATCCCACAAGTTTTGATACGTTGTACTATCATTATCATTTGTTTCTATGTATCTCTTGATATCTCTTTTTACTTCTTCTCTGACCCAATTATTCTTCGCAGCATATTGTTTAATCTCCCTGTATTTGAGGTTCTTCCTGCTTTCATTTTGCAGTTGATCTCTAGTTTCAAAGCATTATGATCAGAGAATATGGTTGGGATGATTTCAACCCTCTTATATTTGTTGAGGCTATCTCTGTGTCCCAGTATGTGGTCAATTCTCGAGAATGTTCCATGTGCATTAGAGAAGAATGTATAAGCAGCTGTTTTGGGATGGAAGGCTCTGTAAATGTCAATTATGTTCAGTTAATCTAATGTATCATTTAAGGATGTTACTTCCTTATTGATTTTCTGTTTGGATCATCTGTCCATATCCGACAGTGGGGTATTTAGATCCCTTACTACGATAGTGTTTTGGTCTGTTTCTCTCTTTAGTTCTGTTAGTAATTGCTTTACATAATTTGGAGCTCCCTGACCGGAAGCACAGATATTAATAAGTTTTATGTCTTCTTGGTGCATGACTCCCTTTATCATTATGAAGTGTCCCACAGTATCTTTCATTACCTTTTTTATTTTGAAGTCTACTTCATCCGATATTAGTACCACTACTTCTGCTTTTCTCTGAATGCCATTTGCTTGAAATATCATTTTCCACCCTTTCACTTTGAGTCTATATTTGTCTTTGGAGGTGAGATGTGTCTCCTGGAGGCAGCATACAGTTGGGTTTTGTTTTTTGCTCCAATGTGCAGCTCTGTGCTTTTTATTGGTGAGTTCAGCCCATTTACACTTAGGGTGATTATTGAAATATGAGGTCTTCTTACAGTCATTTCATCTTTTGCTTTCTGGCAGCTCAGTGTTTCCACTGCTTCCTTGTCCTCGTGTTTCTGTTTTCTTTATTTTGGTTGGTTTTTGCCTCTGGTTCTTCTTGTTTTATGTTACACACTTCAGCTCTGAATCTTTGGTGTATGGTTACCACTACAAATATGAAAAGGATAGTTATATATACAGTCGTGCATTTTCTTTTGCACGTCCCTTTTCTCCATTCCCTTTTGTGAATTTGTATCTTTGAATCCTCTTCTTTTTAGTCAGTGTTGTCTCAATTTGTCCCTATGTATGCTGAACATTCTTTACTATCTTGTTATAACAATTCATTTCTTATTATTTAAGCTATAATGCTCTGTTCTTAGTAAGGGTTGCATTCCTCTGCTTCTATTTGCCTGATAACCACTTTATTCCTAATTATGTATTTCTGTTGTTTTTGTTATTTTGTTTTAGGTGAGCTGACCCCTTTCAGTATTTCCTGTAGTACAGGTCTTGTAGTGGAGAATTCCCTCAATTTTTGTATGTCTGGAAAAGTCTTAATTTCTTCTTCTTATCTAAAGGAGAGCTCAGCTGGATACATTATTCTAGGCCGGTAGTTCCTTTCACTTATTAGTTTGAATATTTAATTCATTCCTTTCTGGCTTGTAAAGTTTGTGCTGAGAAGTCTGACAATAATCTAATGGGTTTACCTTTATATGTTATCACTTTCTTCTCCCTGGCTGCCTTGAGAAGTCTATCTTTGTCACTGATTTTTGATAACTTTAATACAATGTATCTTGGTGAAGGCCTTTTTGAGTTGAGATAATTGGGTGTTCTGTTGACTTGAATTCTAAGCTCAGCTCATTCCTTAGATTTGGGAAACTCTCATCCAGTATTTGTCTTAAAATGCTTTCTAGTTCCTACTCCTTTTCCTCACCTTCGATAATGCCTATTATTCTTATGTTTCTTCTCCTGATGGTATCAGCTAGTTCTTGAATTTCTCTTTCATTATTTTTCATTCTTCAGTTTCTTTCTTCCTCCTTCTGATGCATTTCTAGATTTCTGTCTTCGATATCACTGATCCTTTCCTCCATTTGGTCAACTCTTATCTTCCAAGTTTGCTATTTCATTTTTCATCTCTTGCAGTGTGGTTTTCATCTCCAGAAGTTCTATCTGGTTCTTTCTGAGTTTTCAACCTCCTTGCTAAAGAACTCATTCTGCTCATCTAGCTGATTTTTCAGTTCTTGAAGTTGTCGATATGATTTGTTTTCAATCTCATTGAATTTTTTCAGAAGTACCATCCTAAATTCCCTGTCATTTAAGTCGCACATTTCTATGTCTGTAAGCTTATTTTCTGGAGATTTTTCTCCTTCTTTCTGAGATGCCTTGTCACCTTAGTTGTTCATGGTGTTTAATGGACTATTTCTCTGCCTGGGCATTAATGGAAGTGTATTATGCTGTTTTCCAGAAAGAAAGTGTATTACACAAAGGTCTGTTTGTAGTCTGTTGCAAAGAAGGCGCTTTTCTTTTGGTTTCCAGTAGGTGGCATCTAAGCCTCTTGGATCCTTGCTTTACATAATGCCTTAAAGTACCTGTGGTAGCTCTTACATGTAGATCCCATGCTCAGACATGCTGGTGTGCAGTTTGGGCATTTTTTGTTGAGTTTTAGATATTCAGCTTATTGTTGTTTCAAGGGGAGAGATCTAGGGATGTCTCTCACTCCACCTTGTTTTCCATTGAAATGTGGCTCATAGCACTGGTTGCCCGCTGGGAATTGAAATGTAGCTTATAGGGCTGGCCGTTTTTGCTGCGGTTGGAAAGGCCACTTGCGAAGATGGCCACCCAGCTGTGAACACTTGGTCCTGAATCACTGGGAGATGAGCTTGGTAGCAAGCCAATAACAGGCAGTCTACAGGTTGGGTGGGGCGAGATATCATAGAGACAGTGGCTGTCAGATCAAAACAGTCTCAGTCTTGCTGGAAATTTTGTAACTATTTTAAGTTCCTGCAGATGACCCAGATCACAGCAAGACCAACTGCTCTCTGGGACTGGCCCACAAGTCCCCGATATCTGCCCAAGTTCATGTTGGCAGTAGTGGTCTGCCTGACCTTATCTCTGAAACGGGGCTCACAGTGCTGGCCACTGTTGCTGGGATGAGAAACACTGCTCACAGCAATGGTCGCACCGCTGTGAATACTTCACTCTGAATCACTCAGCTCCAGGCTTGGCAGCCAACGGTAAACAACTGCCCCCGGCAGTCTGAAGGTTAGGCAGGGCAGGCCGATCCCCTCAGACCAGAGTCTCCTAATGGCTCTGTGGAAGGGGTCTGCACAATCAAGCTGGTATAGTCTGTAGCGGAGCCAGACTAAGGCACAATGATGGCTGCCTTTCCAGCCCTCTTTCTGATTCCAGATAATGGAGACTTTTTCAGAATGAATCCTGCACGAACCTCAGACCCATCACCAATGTCCCAGGTGAGTATCCGCAGGTCAGAAAACCTTTGAGCAGGTCCTTCAAAGGGATGTCTAGGGGCTCAGTCACCTTTCATCTCACTCAGACAGCCATAATCCCCTCTATTTTCTACAGTCAGAGTTATTGGAATCTCCTCTTCTCTGGGCTGGGAGACCCTGGGCTGGGGAGCCACCAGATGAGACCAGGACCCTTCTCTCCTTCAAGAGAGCCTCTGCAGCCTCGCCCTCCCTCCCAGTGATCTTCCACCACCCGCAGGTGTGCGTCCAGCCCGATTCGGGACTTTGCACCTCCTACCGGCTTCCATGTGGCTCCTTTTTATTATCAGATGTAAATGTTATGATCAGCTGCACTTCAGGTGATTCTTCATGTTGCACCCACTCTGATTTCAATAGACAAGCATCAAATCTTTCAAAGCCATCCCACCCTGGATTTACATCCCTACAAGGAAAGTCAGAGACTTTCACGCATAAGGCATTGCTCACAGGTGTTGATAATGACTTTGCTTCCACAGCCAGTGGGATTTGAGGCTGATCTTCATGTTTGTCTGTTGTTTGTCTTTAAATAAACACAATGTAGAGATGACAGTAAAGTTCTTAAATGCAAATATCTTAATTTCGTTGTGAAGGAAAGATGAAAAGAAAGAGGCACAATGGGACTCACAGATTACCACTTGCTTTTTAGAGATGGTGATAAATAGTGGAATGAAAAACTTTTTAAATAAGTAATGGCTATTTTATCCATTAATGCTTAGACCATTAAATGTAGCTCACTTTCCTAGATACTAAGTTGAAGACTCTAATGTCTGCTCCGAATAAATGTCTGTGATAACCCTCACATATTCCCAACCTGCTGGTCTTCACTGGTCACTGCAATTCTCCCAATCGTGGAACCATATTCTAGTTTCCAAGTACACACAGAGTTCTTTCACTTATTATACCCAACTTCTGCTCAAATTTAGCCTACATATGATAAATTACCAGATTTTCATCTTTGAGTGAGAAGCTTCTGCACCAGGCCTACCAACCAGGTCAACTCCAGTCCCTCAGGCTATGAGAGGCATTTAGAAAATTTAATGGCATTCCAATAAAATGCATGGACCACAAAAGCTTCCGTTATGCAGATAACCAACAGTGTACTATAGAAATATGCTGTAACTCATTACTGCAAGCATTCTGGATTAGACCTCTTAAAACCCTGTCTCTCTAACACACTCTGGTCAATCCGTTGGGCTCTCCACTGAAGAAGGATAACCATTTCCAAGGACAGCTTGATTTTTATTTATACTATTGACCTTCATAGTATATGTTTCATGGTTTCCTATGAATATTTACTTACCCTCAATGATCTCCATCTGCAAGAAGCTATATTGCCAAAGGGTCGTATCATTGCCAAGTCATTTGCTTGACTTATACGTTTTTATTAGATCATTTTTTAGAAATTCCTAGAATAATTATAATTATTTATAAATACTAATTAATTATTAAACATTTACTCTGTACCTGATATAATACATATGATTTTAAACCAGTGTATTTCTCATTCACTTATAAATCATTTTGCCCTGGAAATTACATTCTCTGACAGCTTTGTAAAATTAAGGCTAAATGGGACAGATCAACTCAAGAAAGACTAAACTACAAAGACAGGTATCTTTTGTCAGCTCTAAGCAGATGCTCTTGAAACCTTAGCAAGTCCACAGTTTTAAAAGCCAAAATTTGTGAGGAAAAAAATGAATAATAATATCCTTTAACATAATAAAATCCAGTCCAATTTAGACCACAGAAAATACTATTTGTTCATTTCTATGATAATAACACCCCTTACTGATTGATCTTTTTATTTATTTATTTAATTTTTATTATTTATGCCTACAGCACCTGGTCTTCCTAGGTGGTCTCCCATCCAAGTACTAACCAGGCCCAACTCTGCTTAGCTTCCAAGATCAGACATCGGGCTTGTTCAGGGTGGCATTGCTGTAGGCAATGGACTGTGGGGATCCACCAGAGTATGAATCCAGGACCTTCTGCGTGTAAAGCAGGCATGCTAACCACACTATGGAACCACGTCCCGATTGATCTTTTTATGGCAGGCACTGTTTTGTATCTGTTAACTCCTTTCAACCTTATAACAGTCTTCTTTTATTTGTTCATACATGTGCTCCAAGATTCTAGAACATGGCCTGTCATATAGTGGGTACTTAATGAATGTGTTATGTCAACGAATGACTTTATGAGATATGTGCTATTGTCTACCTTTTGTAGATAAAGAAATAGAGGCACAGGGCAGCTAAGTATCTTTTCCAAGAGTTTACAGTCAGTATTGAGAACCAGGATTCAGAATAAGGAAATATCCCTATAAACATCAAGTGAGTTGCTCAAAGTTATTAGAGGCAAAATCACTCTAGGAATCAGAGGAAAGGAATAAGGTATTAAACACTGACTCTGCCAGGCATTCTGACAGGTATTTTATCTGCATCATCTCATTAATCCCACAGTCATATTTCAACTTTAATATTGTGAATCCAATTTTATGAATTTGGTAACCATCTAAGGAAGATTAACAAAATAAGGAAATTGCAAAATTAAAACTCAGATCCGCCTATTTATAAATCCTTTGCAAAGTCTTTGTTCTTGCTCCTACTCCTGCTTACCACCATATGTTTATTTGATGAAAAATAAAGCAGCTTCTTCCTATGTATCTTAGAAGTTCTCTCCCTCTTTATTCCCCATACTCATTTCTTTCCTCTCATCAGACGTGAATACTTCAGCAGTTTCTCCTTTGCTTCTACTCAAGATTAAGAGAAGAGTTTGCTGCCTTCTGTACCAGCACTTTGCTAAGGAAAAATAAAAATAGAAAAATGGAAAATCCTCTCAGTGCTATAAGATTATGGATGTACTCATTTCATGTGTATTCTTCAAAAATTTCAAGGAAGCTGAAATCTAATTTAATCTATTACATGATTGTACTAAATTACTTAACCACATCAAAGCATCAACGGCCTCACACTCTGGGAAGTGACATTGTAAATGGTTTTCAAATATATAATACAGACTCAGGTGCGTGAGATAGGGACACCCATCTCTGAATATAAAGCTTCCCTTACACTTCTGAGATCAAAACAACACAGCCATTATTTGAGAGGCTGAATGAAATACCAAAGCCATTTCTTATTAGCTTCAGTCATTAAAGAGAATTTAGTAGTCTGGCTTTTGCATTTTTTACTTCCTTAAAAAAAAAAGGCAATCTTAATGGAATAAAAGGAAGAAAGATTTTAAAGATCAAGATTATGGATAAATTTCCCACTAATTACATTGTTTTCTGCTTTCAGGAAAAAGAAAAAAAGTTTTCCAATTCCCCTCCCATCTCATGCTAAACATTTTAAGAATGCAAAGAGATGTTAAGCATATTTGCCTTCACTAAGAGGAAAATTACACTACACCATCACCACTACTATAAATAAGTATTAATGAAAAATATCCTTTTGTCAACCTATCCTCTGAAATGTTGAATGCCTTTTCTCATAGTAACAATATTGTAAACAAAAGTTGGATTCCCAGGAAAACCCTCAAAAGCCAGTCAAGTCATGATGGTGATGCAGAACAGTGCTTCAGCACTAAGACCAAATCCTAGGAATCTCAGAAACATCAGAAATGCATCTCATCTCCCTCTCCCTCTCCTGGCAACAACTCTTTTGAAAGCCATATAATAGTGGAAATTCAGCCTTTATATGAAAAAAAAGAATATCTGAGGAGGCAGTATCACTTCATATTTAACATTGGCACTAGGGCCAGAATTCTTAGGCTTGACTCTTATCTCCAAACACTACCTAGCTCTGAACATTAGACAAGGTATTTCCTTTGTTCTGTGCCTCAGTTTCTGTATCCATACAATGAAAACTTGAGTGGTATTCTTGTTATTGTGATTAAATAAATTATTACTTCAAAACATAGAAAAGTTTCAGATACAAAGTACTCAAAAAATGTCAACTATTATTGGTAAAGTGCTACACATTTTATCTCACTTAATCCTTGATGTGACTCCTCAAAATAAATATATTTATCTTTCATTTTATAAATGAAGAAACTGAAGTTTATGAAGGTTAGGCAATTTGCTTAGGGAAACATAATTATAAAAGAAATTTTTAAAAAGCAGAGCCAGTTTTCTAATCTAAGTTAGGTTCCCAAATTCCAGGCTCTGGAATGTGTGACCATGATACATTGTCTGTGAAGATGTAGGATTTTCAAGAACATATCTCTTTTCCTGACTCTCAATCCCCCTCACTAATTCCTAAGCCACTGCCTCCACAAAAAGAAGATGAGATGAACAAGAGTTGTAACTCTTTCTCCTTTCCCGTGGCCCACAGAAGGGGATTCTGCCCCAGAAACTGCCTGAAATAAGCCAAGCTTCCCAAGGATGTTTGACCTTCATAAACTGGTTATTCAGAGGTTAATGAATACCTGTGTTTTGAATTTCCATTGTAGCTTTCTGGCAATTCCATGAGTGTGAGCTCTTTGAAAATGCCACAGGCCAATAGAAGTGCTGATCTTGGCCTTGGAAATCCTTGTGGATATAATTAGTTAGAGGAAATGAAGGTGACTGACCATTTATAGTCAGAATCATAACAAACTGAAGTTTACAGAAAGTCTGAAGCCAAAACACAGGGAGGGCTTGGAATCACAAAGTAAGCAGGACATAGAGAGATTTTCCAGAAACCAACTGTGAAAGAACTAAGAAGGTGTGCTCCTTACAGGCTTGACAGTGGTTTGGGCCATTTTTCCTACCTGTTCAGAATTGAATTCTGAAGAAAATAGAGCAAAACAGACAGAGATGAGGAACAAAAGTCCTTTCAGGCCTGGAAAACAGGTCTGATGGTAGTGGGTTTCCTTAGAAAATGGGAAAGGAGAGATTGTCTTCACATTAGCCTGATTTTTATCAACCTCCCAAAGCACCCAAAACACTTCTTGATTATCTTTAAAATGTATTTTTGATTATTAGGAAAGTTCCTTTAAGGAATAATAGAATCCCAAAACCAGAAAAGTGATTGGCCTTTATGGAGCACTTATCATGTGTCAGGCATTGTGCTCTCACCATTATCTTTCTAGCAACCTTGTAATTATTGTCCTCACATTACAGATGAGACACAGAGAGGGTTAAGTAATACCCAGGGTCACAGAGCCAGGACCTAGCATACTGGCTCCCCAGCCTGCCCAACCCCATTAGCGGAGCTTTTATTAACTCACAGTTCACTTACTTACTTTAAAGTCATTTCATCCCACCTTCATACCCTATGGAATTGCCTGCACAGCATCCCCAGTGAGTTGTTTTTCAGTCTCTGTTCAAATATCTGCTACTTCTTTTTTATTGTGGTAAAATAGATAAAACATAAAATTTACCATTTTAACCATTTTCAAACATACAACTCAGTGGCATTCAGTACATTCAAAAGGTTGTATAACCATTACCAGAATCGAGCTGCAGAAAATTTTTTATCTCCCAAGAAGAAAACCCTACATCCTTTAAGCAGCCACTCCCTACTCTCCCTTCCCCACAGCTGCTAATCAGCTTTTTGTCTCTATGATCTGCCTATTCTGGACAATTCAGATAAATGGAAACATATGATATGAGGCCTTTAGGTCTGGCTTCTTTCATTCACTATACTGTTTTCAAGGTTCATCCATGTATTAGCATATCAGTACTTCATCCTTTTTATGGCTGAATAATATTCCAACATATGGTTACACCACATTTTATTTATCTGTTAGTTGACAGCCATTTGTGTTGTTTTTACTTTTGGCTATTGTCACTAGTGTTAATGTGAATATTCTTACACACATTTTTGAACACTTGTTTTCAGTTATCTGGGATATAAATCTGGGTGTAGAATTGCTAGTTCACATGGTAATTCTGTTTAATTTATTGAGGAAACATCAAATTATTTTCCACAGTGGCTGAACCATTTTACATTCCTATCAGCAATGTATGAAATTTCTAATTTCTTCACATCCTTGTTCACACCTGCTATTTTCTGTTGTTTTTAATTATAGCCATCCTAGTGGGTATTAAGTGGAAATTCATTATGCTTTTTGATTGGCACTTCCCTAATAACTAATGACACTGAGAATTTTTCCATGTACTTGTTGACCATTTGTATATCTTCTTGGATAAATGTCTATTCCACTCTTTTGTCCTCTTTTTTACTGGGCTGCTTGACTTTTTGTTGTTGAGTTGTAAGAATTCTTTATATATTATGAATACTAGAACTTATCAGGTACGATTTGCAAATATTTTTCCCATTCTGTCTTTTCACTCTTTCGACAATGTCCTTTGAAGTAATAAAGTTTTTAATTGGGATTAAGTTCGATTTATCTATTTTTTCTTTCGTTGCTTGTGCTTTTCGAATCATGTCTAAGAAACCATTAGCAATGCCAAAGTCATGAAAAGTACTCCTATGTCTTCTTTTAATAGTTTTATATCTTATATTTAGGTCTTTGATCCATTTCAAGATCATTTTTAGATATGGTGTGAGGTAAGGTAAGGGTACAATTTCATTCTGTTGCATATGGATATCAGTTGTTTGCACTATTTGTTGTAGACTATTCTTTTTCCATTAAATGGTCATGGCATGCTTATCAAAAGTCAATTGACCATATGTGTATGGGTTTATATCTAGACTCTCAGTTCTAGTCTATTGATCTGTCTATACTTATGCCATTACCACACTGTTTTGATTACTAGAACTCACAACTTTTAAAGGCAGCCTAAACAGCCTTCAGATACCTCCATTCCCTCTTAGAAAATTCTTTCTGAAAAATACTTCATGTTACTGCTAAACTCTGGTCCCAACTCTGCCCTCTGGAGTCTCATCATTATCAACAGTAACAATATTACCAACTTTATCAAGCTCACATATTTTTGAGGTGTAGTTTAAGCTGGGTGTTTTACACATATTGTTTGTCATCTTCTATCCTCAAACACTAGAGCTACAGTTACTATTTCTAATTTATAAGTAAAGAAACTGTGGCACAGAGAAGTTAAGTGAATAACCTATGCACAGTTAAATAGCAAGTGGCAGATCTAGGATGCAGACCCAGACAGTTAAACATTCCAGCTCATGCTCTTAACCTACAAAGTAGTTGAGCAAAGATTTGTTTAGTGCCTCTCAATTAAGCACTGTGTAAAGGCTAAAAGTACAAAACTATATAGGCTGCTTTCCCTGCCTTCATGGAGTTTACAAATCAATAAACAGGTCAAAACCTACGAAGAGTGCTGTAATGTAAGAATGCCAAAAATAGATGTTAAAACTGGGAAAGCAGAAGAAGACTTCACTCTACTAAGTTTAAAAAACCTGGACCCGTGTTTCTTACCACTGCGCCCCTGCTCCACCCCATCCAAACCAATTTATGTCCATGGTATTGCTGCTAATATAAATACCACATTCCCTCAATGAAGACTCAGAATCTCTGGTCCACCAATGCTCTTCTGAGCTGCACATGACCTTACACAGATCTAGAACATTGAGATGGATCATTCTCCAATATAGAAGCTTGACTTCACACAAAGGTGCCCATATTACCATTTTCAGAATGATTTTCCCACAGTGCCTGAAATCTCTTCCATTAATTCTTTCCATTAGTAAAGATGTTTACTCTTCTGAAGATCAAATATCTATGTCTCTAAAGAAGTAAGCAACTAGAGAACTATATTTATTAAGGACCTATCACATGCTAGGCATTTTATATTATCCCCAGAACAACACAATGGGGTAAACAATGTCAGCTCTATTTTACATATAAGAAAACTGAGGCTCAGAATTTAGAGAATGAATTGGAAGAATTAGTATTTATGCCCTGGACTGCCTAATCTCCATGCAAAAATCCCTTTGATAGCACCCCTGAAAGGGGAACATTTAGTTTATGTTTACCCACTTTCTGAGACTGAGAGCTCATAAATCCATATTTGACCCAACTCATCATAGAACTTCTCTGATTGTTAGAAAGTATTTGCTGTGAATAACAAAGGCATTCCTTGCTTTGGGGTGGAGGAGACAGTGATCACCACATCTCAGGACTTTCTCAGCTGCTAAAAAGCCTTTGGTTTATTTTGAATGGAGATTCTCAGTCCTTACTTAGCCAACTCATTCCCACATGCAACAAGTCAAAGATGATAATCCACCACGAAAGCCAATGTGAATTCCTAGATTGTTCCCTAAAAAGCGGGAAGGACAAAATCAATTTATAAAAAGCCATGTTTATTTTACCACTTTTCCCAAAGGCAAGGGCATTGTAGGTAATGGAGAATAAGAAGAAAATTAAACTATAAAGAAATATTTGACAGTGTTTCCTTAATCGTGGACTGTATCTGCTGATCCAGCCAAAAGCAAGAGGGCAGAGGTGATCTTGGCTATGCCACAGTGAATAATGCAATCATATTTTTGATACCAAACTACATTTAACTGCCATATAAATCCTGCCTGCTTCCATGCCACACCTCATTATCTCACAGGAAATGTATAACTTCTGGAAAGTCAAATGTGGTCAGATCTGTGTCCCTAAAGTTGGTATGGAAACACAAAGCAGAGAGTCAGATGCTTGCTGCACCAGCATCCAGCTTCTTGAGTGCACATAATCGGCCTTACCCAAATATCTTTGACACCAACTTGCTGTGGGACATTAAGCAAAACACTCCATCTCTCTGGGATTAAGTTTTTTATCTTTAAAGTGAAAGTGGGGTATATCATTATTCCCATTTTGCAAATGAGGAAATTCAGGGACAGAGAAGCAAGAAAAGTGCTCAAGGTCAATGTTAAATATCAATCAAAGGAAAACTGGATGTCAAACCAAGTCTGTCTGTCTTGACTCACAAGCATTCTCTTCCATACATGAAAAAAGCTCCAACGCTGTGACTCCATGGTACTTTGCTTGAATTATTACGCTCAAAAACCCTTAACAATAGCTTCCACTGTTAGGAGCATCTTATTGTCAATATGCTGAACTTCCCAAATTCCCAAAAGGGGAAAAATGTGTGAAATAAGCATAATTATAAAAGTTTATTAATCTTGATTTCAGGAAGTGTGATGGGGTAGCAGAAATGATTGATATAGAAAAGAGGAGAGTGTGCTTTCTCAACCTCATTAGATGGCAAAAAGAGGATGCCACTCTGCCTGACTTGAGAAGAAGAAAGTAACACATTGGGTCTTTTTTGCCTTATTTCTAGCTATATGAATTGAAAAGCCAACCTCAGGTTCAATGCGTCATTCTCGAGGCAGTGAACAAAATCCTTCTTTGTTCCCCAGTGAAACTTATCTTTGAGGAGCTGCATTACTTCCTGTGAGATGCAGCCCTGCCAATGTGCCATGGGAGACCTGCCTGGCTGTGCTTCCTTTGCTCAAAGTACAAGAATGAGCACTTTGTACTGCTGGGCTGAAAATGACACTGGGTTCCCAAGTGGGCAAAACTTTCTGCTTAAGACACAGGCCATGAGCAGTGTGTGTGTGTGTGTGTGTGTGTGTGTGTGTGTGTGAGAGAGAGAGAGAGAGGGAGAGAGAGAGAGAGAGAGAGAGAGAGAGAGAGAGAGAGAGAGATTAAGAGAGATCGTTTTGTTCATTTGTAAATTTGTTAACTATTTATAAAGCTAGAAGAGAAACCAAAGGGACAGAGTGTAGCACAGTATTTTTCAAACTGTATTCTATGAAACCCTTCCAAGGGTTAGTAACCCCTGTGTCTGGAGGTAGAGGATAGTTTGGGTGGGAGCAGCAGGCATAGTTCCAGGCCCTTCTATCTGCCTCCTTCTCCCCCTGCCAACAACATCCACAATATCAGAGCAGTTCTACTTCTAACAATTTGATGTGGTGGGCTGGATACCATTTTATTTCAGCGAACACTTTTATAGCTAAAAAAGTACTAGAAAACTAGAGTTGCTGTAGAAGGCTCTTATAAGGATCCAACTTAAATTCTATTCTCAGTTCTCCTAAAATACAGCTCTGTGGTTTTAAGTAGTTCATTTCAACTCTGGTTTCAATCTCATTATCTATAAAATGAGGTTCTAATAGCGTACAACTCCTAAGAGTACTCTATTATGTTTATTATGTTTATTAGATTGACTCCACCTGAGTATGTCCTTTATAGCTATTCACATGGATAAATATTTATTTATAACATATTTGAAACCACGCATTGTCTTAATCCTGGGAAGCAAAAATGGAAAATAAAATCCCCGACATAAAGGCGTTCAAAATCTGAGCTATAGACAGGAAGCTATTAAGTTGACCCTTGAATAGTATGAGTTTGAACTCCACAGACCTGCTTACTTATCTGCAGGGCTTTTTCAATACACATACAGTCAACCCTCCATATCCTAGCCCTCACATCCACAAATTCAACCAACTCCAGTATTTTTTATCCAAAAACAGTATTTTTGATATGAGGTTTGGAATCTGTGGATGTGGAGGGACAACTCTATGCACTGTTCTATGCCATTTTATATAAGGGACTTGAGTATCTGCGGGGGTCCCGGAACCAATCCCCTGCAGATACCAAAAGACTATAGTTAGTTTGTGGGGAGTCAAAAGTGATATGCTGAATTTTGGAAGTGCAGGGGGTTGATGTCCCTAAATCCAGTATTATATATGGGTCCACTATAATTGAATCATTATAATAAAAGATGAGATGTGCTATGTTCAGAAGAGGTGTAGTAGTTTTAAACTGTGAATTTCAGAAAAGTTTTCTGTAGGAATTGCTGAACTGACTGGAATGAAATTTGTAGAAGAGAACAAATTTAATTCTATTTCCTGATCCACCACCAAATATCTATATGACATTGGACAAATCAGGTTTCTTCTCTGGGCTTTTATTTCTTTATCTGTAAAATGAGAATGTTGGACTAAAAGATATCTTGGGTGCATTCCAGATATAAAATACCTATGAATCTATGATTATCTCAGAAATTACAAGTTCTGTTAGAGTTCATGGATTGCAAACATTACAAACAGTATAACATAAGACTCTGCAGCCCAGAAAAAAAAAAAGGAGTATATTTTTAAAGTATGAAAAGACATAGATTCTAAGGAAAACAGAGACAAAACTTCAGAAACCATAATCTCATTGGGAATCTCAGCAGTAGGCATTATCTACACAATAAATCAGCTCCATTTTTCATCCCTTCATCATTCCACTCAATATTCAAATTCTCAGGCATAAGATTGGAATTTGATTAAAGTGAACTGCCTTCTCATCTTCTGGCTGGGGGTGACAGAGTTCCTTGTTGACACTTCCATCAAGACAATATACCATGGGAGAAGAATAATGGTTCCCTAAAGGTAGAAAGAGTAATGAGCAGGCAAAAACTACTTGATTTCCTTTCTACAACCTAAAGATAGTATCAGAAGCTAGGTGTGATTTTCCTTCACTTATATTTCCAGTATAGTTTTGTATAAGTTTCTTTTAAAATTTTTTTGGAATTGTATGTGTTGTACCTAAGTCACAGTCCCAGGATTTAAAGAGGAAGGAAGGAAGGAAGGAAGGAAGGAAGGAAGGAAGGAAGGAAGGAAGGAAGGAAGGAAGGAAGGAAGGAAGGAAGACAGGCAGAGAGGGAAGACAGGCAGAGAAGGAAGAAAGGAAGGAAGGAAGACAGGCAGAGAGGGAAGAAAGAATGAAAATGAGAGAGAAAGAGGGTGGGGGAAGGAGGAAGGAAGAAAGAAAACAGCCTTGACTTCTAAAATTCAAATGAATTAGTTAGGTCACGAAAAGATCTAGAAATTAGAAATGACAATTTTAAAATGAGATTTACTTCTCAGGAACATTGTAAAGCAAAGACCAATAACTTGATTTTGTTTTTATCAGACTATTATTTTTCAGCCATAGGCAAATGCTCATAAAATGAGATATTATTTTGAATATATGAATGCAAATCCAAGAACTTCAGAATAGGTAAATAATTTATAAATGTACAAAATGAAACAAGTCCTCCTTCAGCCACTATCACTGTGTGAGATATTAAAAGCCACATAATTACAAAGTAATTTTCCAATTCTTAACTTGAGGCTTCAATATCAGTACTGAAAATTATGTACCAGTTATACTTGGAATTGTAAGGTTTTAGAGTGGAATGAAATTAACATGAATTAGCAACTTGTTGGCATCCTTAGGAGAATTTAAATATTTAGTGTTGAAGTGGACATGTTACAAGAGTCTGCATGTGCATTAGCAATACATATCATATGTACATATGTCTTATATTTATAGTTCTGTGTTTGCATGAATATGAATTATAAACATTTAAAAATATTACATGTTTTTACTTCAGGTAAAAGTTTCGTTATTCTAAATGTACCTAGCCTGCATAATTTAACTAAAGTGTTGCACTAATAAATTAAAATGAGTTCAAAATAAAGTAGGGAGAAAAACTTTATAAAAAACAACTATTCTCTACTCTTTAAATCCTAACTCTGAAAGTTTTAGGTACTAACTTAGCAAACAGGTCCTACAGAGAGAGGCTTCACAGGGCCTGATGCACACAAAGATGAATATCAAAATGGCTCGCATGAACTTTGGGATAGAGTTAAGATTCCTTTTCCAAGTAAGGGAACATCAAGAAATGTTTAGAAGATAACAAAGGAGATTTAGAAACAAGAGGTATATTATCAAGCCATGGCCAATTCTAGGCCCCCACAAAGCAGTGATTTTTAGCTTAAAATATTTGTCATAGTGAACATTGTACCTGATGTTCTAACATGGAAGGGAAATAAGGATGTTAATAGAGAAAACCCTACCAATATAAGATCCTTCTTTAATGAAAAGAAAAAATATAGAGGTAAATGAGAGTTTGAGTTTCTTCATTTTTCACCACCTCCACAAAGTGGAATCTGTTCACCTTCCCTAAAGAAAACACAATCAGCAGCAGCAAATATTTCCTAAAAACCTTCTGTGGGTAGACACTGCTTGCGATGGAACATAAAGATGAATACAGCATTGTTCCTGCTCTCACTGATGGGTATATGTGTTAAAATTAGAGGAAATTACAAAAGAAGCAGTCACTGAAAGCTGGGTTGATAAAGGAAGGCTCTACATACAAAGTAAGTCATTAGCTGGATGAAAAAGGTTGAGATAGCTTATAAAAGAAGGCAGAACAGGTACTCATGCAATCATTGAGAACCACAGACTTAAAGATAGGAATGGGTATGAATACTGGACACGGAGTAGATCAATGTGACTTCAGAAACAAGAGCAGGAAAATAACTGGAAATAAAATTCTACAATTCTCCTTTAAGCCAATTGTTCCCCATTTTGGCTACTCATTAAAACAAACTGAGAAACTTTAAATAAAACAGACAGTATATGGGCCCCATCCCTGGAAATTCTGATTTAATTGGTCTGGGGTGAGGTCCAGGCATGTATTTGTTTTATTCTTTTTTCTTTTTAAGCTCTCTAGGTGATTCTAATGTAGAGCCAGGGTTAAAACCACCATTTAGGTCATAAGGATCCACCAGAATTATGCAACTGGCATCACTTAAAAGAAGGCTTTCATTACCCATAAATGTTTTACAACCCCAGTCCCAAGTCATTGAATATAATGCCGGTAATATTTTGTAAATCTTAAACCAAAGTCATTCACCATTCTTAACTGTGTAGTCTTCTACTAGAAAACCGAACAATGAAGCTTGCTGCCACATGGAAGGAGAGGACAAGATACTACCTCAAACAGTGGTTCTCTTTGAAAAAAATATGGTGCCCAGAACCCATGGCCAGATGTTCTGACTCCATGATCTCAGGTGAAGCTTAAGTATCTGCATTATCTAAGTTCTTTTAGCCACTCTTTAATGTTCAAATCTTCTCCCAGAACAAAGAGGACACTGAGTTTCTAACTCCCACCCCAACCCAGACAAGTCAGGATTTCATGGGTGGACAAGGTTGAGTATTTTGTAAAGCTCCTCTGGTGACTTCAAAGTGCAGCCAAAGTTAATTATCAGGTAAAGAGAGATTTGAACATTCTTTTATGTCATGGCAAACATAGAAATTGACTATTGCTGAAGCACAATGGAATAAATTAGAGGACATTTAAGAGCTCAGTATATGAAAATATGGGGCTTGGTTTTAGAAAACACCTTTTTATTAACACATAATTATAATATAAATTTTGAAAATATTATAAATAATTATAAATTAAGACTACAGAAAAACTTTCAAAATTATTTTCACAAGTTATAATGTGAGACTGGAGCTATGTTTATGATTAAATCTCATTATCTGATTTTTTTTTTTAGACTTTTTAAAATTAGTTTCAGGTGCATATCATAGTGGTTAAACATCTATATAATTTACAAAGCGATCCTCCAATGACTCTAGTTTCCACCTGGCACCATACATTTTATTGACTATCTGCCCTATGCTGTACTTCACATCCTCACAACTATTTTGTAACTACTAATTTGTATTTCTTAATCGCTTCACTTTTTTCACCCAGCCTCCCAATTCCCCTCCCATTTAGCAGTTATCAATTTGTTCTCTGTATCTATGAGTCTGTTTTTGTTTCATTTGTTCATTTATTTTGTTCCTTGAATTCCACATTAAAGTGAAATCATTTGGTATTTGTCTTTCTCTGTCTGACTTATTTCACTTTGCATAAAATCCTCTAGGTCTATCCATGTCATTGCAAATGGTAAGATTTCATTCTTTATGGCTCAGTAATATTCCACTGTATATACGTACCACTTCTTTATCCAATCCTCTATCAATAGACACATAGGTTGCTACCGTATCTTGGCTACTGTAAATGGCACTGCAGTAAACACAGGGGTGCGTATCTCTTTTTGAATTAGCATTTTGGTTTTCTTTGAATAAATACCCAGAAGTGCAATTGGTAAGTCATAAGGTAGTGCTATTTTTAATTTTTTGAGGAACTTCCAAACTGTTTTCCATAGCGGCTGTACTAATTTGCAATCCCACTAACAGTACACAAGGGTTCCTTTTTCTCCACATCTTCACCAACACTTGTTTTTTGATTTATTAGTGATAGCAATTCTGATAAGTCTGAGGTGATATGATATCTCACTGTGGTTTTAATTTACATTTCTCTGATAATTGGTGACATTGAGGATCTTTTCATATATCTATTTGGGCACCTATATGTCCTCTTTGGAGAAATACCTAGTCAGATCTTCTGTCCATTCTTTAATTGTATTGTTTCTTTTATGTTGTTGTTGAGTTGTATGAGTTTTTTATAAATTTTGAATATTAACCCCTTATCAGATGTATCATAGGCAAATATCTTCTCCCATTCAGTAGGTTGTCTTTTTGTTTTGTTGATGTGTAAAAGTTTTTTAATTTGATGTAATCTCATTTGTTCATTTTTTCTTTTGTTTCCCTTGCTTAAGGAGATGTATCAGAAGAATACTACAAGGAGCAATGTCAGAGAGTTCACTGCCTGTTTTCTTCTAGGAGTTTTATGCTTTTGAGTCTTACATTTAAGTCTTTGATCCATTTTGAGTTTATTCTTGTAGATGATGTAAAAGGTGGTCCAGTTTTCCCAGTACCATTTATTGAAGAGATTGTCTTTATCTCATTGTACATTCTTGCCTTGTCATAGATTAAATGATCATATAGTGAGAATTTATTTCTGGGCTTTCCATTCTGTTCCCTTGATCTATGTGTCTTCTTTTATGTCAGTACCATGCCATTTTGATGACTACAGCCTTGTAGTATAGTTTTATATCAGGTAGTGTGATACATCCAACTTTATTCTTCTTTCTCAAGATTGTTGTAGCTATTCGGGATCTTTTATGGTTCCATATAAATTTTTGAGTTACTTGTTCTAGTTCTGTGAAAAATGCCATTGATATTTTGATAGGGATTGCACTGAATTTATAGATTGCTTTGAGTATATGGACATTTTAATGATGTTAATTCTTTCTATCCATGAGAAAGGTATATGCTTCCATTTATTTATATCTTCTACCATTTCTTTTATCAATGACTTATAATTTTCCGAGTACAGGTCTTTTACCTCCTTGGTTAAATTTATTGCTGGGGATTTTATTGTTCTGATGCAATTATAAATGTGGTTGTTTTCCTAATTTCTCTTTCTGAAAGTTCATCATTGTTGTATAAAAATGCAACTGACTTCTGAATATCAATTTTGTATCCTGCTACTTTACTGAATTCATTTATCAGTTCTAAGAGTTTTTGTGGAATCTTTAAGGTTCTCTATATATTGTATCATGTCATCTGCAAATAATGACAGTTCTACTTCTTTCTTTCCAATTCAGATGCCTTTTATTTCTCTTTCTTGTCTGATTGCTGTGGGTAGGACTTCCAATACCATGCTGAATAAAAGTGGTGAAAGTGGACATCCTTGTCATGTTCCTGATTTTAAGGAAAATGCTTTCAGCTTTTCCCTGTTGAATATGATATTAGCTGTAGGTTTGTCATATACAGCCTTTACTATATTGAGTATGTTCCCTCTATTCCTACTTTGCTGAGAGTTTTTATCGTGAATAGATACTGGATTCTGTCAAATATTATCAGATTTTTTTTATGCTTGAAATAATTATATGCAGTAAGATTTTTAAACTAATAGTTTCTTCAAATTCTTATAATCATTTTAAAGAAGAAATTTTCTTTTATAAATAGGTGATAAAAAATCAAAACTTTTTTTAAAACTGCTCAAAAATGTGCAACAGTTAATGTCAACATTAAAAATCAGTTATGTTTTTGTATACTATCTGAAAAGAAAATTAAGAAAACAATCTCATTTACCATAGCATCAATAAGAATAAAATATGTAGATATAAACTTAGCTATGCAATAAAAAACAAGATATAAAAAATGAAAAGAGATCCCAAAATCATGGTTTGGAATTTAAAATATCCACACTACCCAAAGCAATCTACAGATTCAATGCAAGCTCTATCAAAATCCCATGGCATTTTTTGCAAAAATAGAAAGACACAATCCTAAAATACATGTGGAACCACAAAGAACCCCCAATAACCAAATAATCTTGAGAAATCAGAATGAAGCTGGAGGTTTCACGTTTTCTAATTTCAAAATATTATATAAAGCTAAAGTAACCAAAATGTATGGTACTGGAATAAGAACAGACATACAGACCAAAGGAACAGAACAGAGAGCCCAGAACCTATGCATATATGGTCAGTTGATATTTGACAAATGCACCAAAACTACACAATGGGGAAAGAATAACCTCTTTAACAAATGGTACTGCAATAACTAAATACCACAGGCAAAAGGATAAAATTGGACACTTATCTTACACTAAATATAAAATCAACTCAAAATGGATTAAAGACCTAATGTAAGACCTCAAACTATAAAACTCCTAAAAAAAAAACAGAGGAGGAAAGCTTCATAACATTGGTCTTGGTAATGATTTCTTAAATATGACACCAAAAGCACAGGCAAGAAAAGCAAAAAGAGACAAGTGGAACTATATTAAACTTAAAGCTTCTTTCAGAACAAAGGAAACAATCAACAGAGTGAAAAGGCAACCTACAGAATGGGAGAAAATATTAACAAGACACATGTCTTATAAGAGGTTAATATCCAAAATATATCCAAATATATTCTACAACTCAATAACAATAGCAAAACAAACAAACAAACAAACAAAAAACAAGTAACCCAATTAAAAAATGGGTGAAGGACTTGAGTAGACAAATACATACAATGGCCAACAGGTATATGAAAAGATAGTTGATATCACTAATCATCAGGGAAATGCAAGTGAAAATCATAATGAGATGTCACTTCACACCTGTTAGGATGGTCATTATAAAAAATAAATAACAGAAAATAACAAGTACTGATGAAAATGGGGAGAAACTGAATCCCTTGGGCCCTTTTGGGAAAAATGTAAAGTGATGCAGCTGCTATGGAAAAGAGAATGGCATTTCCTCAGAAAATTAAAAATAGAATTACCATACAATTTAGCAACCCCTTCTGGGTATGTATTTTTAAGAAATGAAATCAGAACCTTGAAAGAATATTTGTACTCCCATATTTATTAGAGCAATGTTCATAATCGCCAAGAGGTGGAAACACCTAAATGTCCATCAGCAGATGAATGGAACAGATGAACAGATGAATATATAAAGAAAATATAATACATACATACAATGAAATATTACTCAGCCTTAAAAAAGAAGGAAATACTGTCATATGCTACAACATGAACGACCCTTGAGGACGTTATGCTAAATGAAATAAGGCTGTTACAAAAGGATAAATACTGCATAATTCCATTTCTGTAAGAATCTAAAGCAGTCAACATCTTAGAAGCAGAAAGTAAAATGGTGGTTGCCAGGGGCTAGGGGAACAGGAAATGGGAATTTGTTCCATAAGTACAGTGCTTTAGTCATACAAGATGAAAAAGTTCTAGAGATTTTCTATATAGCACTGTGCACATAGTTAACTATACTGTACTGTACACCTAAAAGACTGTTAAGAATGTATATTTCATGTTATGGTTTTTATAACAATAAAAATTAAAATTAAAGAAGAGATGTGAACAGCAGCTACACTCCATAAGCAGTTAATGTTCTAGGTTTTCCAGTCCAGTGGTTTTGAAACTTTAACACTGGAATCATTCTTCACTATAAATTTTTAGTAAACTCAATAAAAAAAAAAACTGTAACAGTAGAACTGTTTGTGTTGAATTAGGTTGGAGAGAAGGGGTACAGATTTCGGACAGTATACACTATCACTAAGACTTTTCTTTCAGCCCAACCCTAGGAACCTCTGACCTAATCTTAGCTCTTCTCATTTATACATTAAGAACCTGAGTCCCTGGAAGGAAAAGGGACTCACCCAGGAATATGCAGTGAAGTTAGTGATATGGTCCTGGCTAGAATCCCCATGTCCAGCTCCCCAGCTTGATATTCTCTGCATTATCATTAAGTATCTTGTGGTGAACCTGGGAAATATCTAGCTAACCATAAGAGGGACAGGGATGAAGTTTCGAGCAGTGGGTTGTGGAAGGAGGGGAGAATTTTAAAACTAGTCACCAGTCAACACAGATTTCCAATTTCAACAGTTTTTTAATGCCTAATTGTTTCCATTATAGAAATAATATTAATTCATTAAAAAACTTTTGAAATTGCAGAGAAGAAAAAGCAGAAAAATTTATTATCCCACCAATTATATACAACAGTTAACACTTGAATGTGTTTTCTTTCTGTCTTGTAATGAATAGATTGTTGAGTTTTCACTGAACTGTGCCCATTCTGTATGTTCAATTTTGTACCCTGCTTTATTCACAATATTATAACAAGCATTTTCTATTTGTAAACAACATTTTCTTTCATGGCTACATAATATGCTCTGAAGTAGTTGTGCCATGCAGAATATTTTTCAAATTTTTCCATTATTTCAAATAATGCTAAAATAAACAGATATCTGTGTATGTAATATTTGATCCATGTTTATGATAGTGTACCAAAGTGAAATTATAACATTAAAGAATTTGAAAAATTTAAAGTTTTTTGGCACATAGTTTCATATCACTTATAACATGTAGTTTTTTTATTTATCCACAATTAAATAAACATTGTTTTAGAGTTCTGGAAATAGAAAGAAGTATAGATAAATAATAATAATAATCATCATCATCATCATCATTATTCCTTCAACCCAGAGGCAGACAACTACTAAGTATCCTGGTATATTTCTTCCCCATGTTTTTGAAAATACACACATATACACACATTATTACCAATTGAAACTACTGTTTGTGGGTTTGGCATTTGGCAAAAGAGTTTGTGAGCATACTCCCATGTCAATAAATAATACTTGAAGACCAAACAGATTTTAGTTATGAATCAAAACACTTTAGCCCAGTCACACAGCAAAACACATTCCCATTTGTCCATTCCCAGCAAGACCATACCCATATCCTCATACCCAAGAAACAGAGGAATTACACAGAGGACCACCCCTAAAAGGCTCTCAAGGAGAAATCTTTGTTGTAGTTCTCATGGGAAGCCTCTGAGAAACTGACTCGAAAATGGGTACAGGCAGTTACAACTGCATTTTCCTAATTTGACATTTCTGTAGAGCTCAACTCAGAGTGACACTCCAAAGGGCCAACCACCAGGAACAGATATGGGCCCTGAAACTTGGGTCCCTGATCCTCATCAGAATGTTTCCAAAAGCACAGTGGTTAAGACAAAAACTTTGGCATCAGATTGTTACAGGTTCAATCATGGCTCTACTTCCTACTGGCTATGTGACTTGTATTAATTTATTAACTTTTCTAAGCCTCATCTCCTCATCTGTAAAGTTAAGTGACAACAGTTGCTACATCATAGGCCTGAAATGATGATCAGATGAGTACTTAGCAACATGTCATTGCAGGCACTCAATCCATTTTAGCTATAATTATTATATTATTTTGAGGAGTTCAGACAACAGTTTGTCTCTGTTCCCTCAGAGCTTTCTATTCTCACTCAAATACAACTTTCTCTTTCCCCATTAATCTATTACAGAAAATACTTTTTTAACTGAAAATTCCCAAAGCAGTCATGCTGGCAATTAATATAGCAGTTCACAATGTTATCATATTTATTTTATCATAAATGTTATTTATAGCTTAAACTGGTTGAAATTATCATTAACAATTTTTAATAAATAATTTTATTTTGGCATTTACTATTTCCAGGAACTTTGTATGACAATATCTCCTTCAATATTAACAGTTCTTTGAGATATTGTTATTACAATTTTTCAAGTGAGCAAACAGACATACAGACAGTTTAAGAAATTTGCTAAGAGCATCACTTCTAGAAGTTGAAGAGTCAGAATTTGAATCCAAGTCTGTTGGACTCCAAGCCCTAAGCCTCACCCAACAGACCAGAGATCATCAAACTTTTTTCTGTAAAGGCCATTAAATAAATATTTTAGGCTTTCCAGGTCATATGGTCTCCATTATAACTACTCTACTCTGCCATTATAGTGTAAAAGCAGCCATGAACAACATGCAAACAAATAAACTAAGCAGATATGTCCAATAACTTTATCACAGACACTGAAATTTAAATTTCATATCGTTTTAATGTGTCACGATATATTATTCTTCTTTTCCTTTTTTCCCTAGACATGTAAAAGGTAAAAACTACTCTTAGCTTATAGGCCATTCAAAAACAAATGGTAGGCCATAGATTCATCTACAGAAAGAATGTAATGATCAAGTAACCTGAGATTCTCTGTGCACATGAGACTATTTTCAGGTTACCAGGCTCTCCCTCAGAGCCTGCTGTGCTATTCTTTTGGACTACAAAAGTCCTGCTGCAAACACCTTTCTCAACAGTTGACTTTATCTGCCATAGTCCTTCCTTGTCATTCTTCAAACCAAACTTCACAATTATTTCTTGCAGAAAATGCAACCAGTGCATATCTACCACCACCCCCATACTAGGTTTGGCACCCTTTTCCAGTTCTCCCTTAGCACTGTATACACTTCCATCACACTGTCTATCACACTGAATTGGGATGGCTTGCTCACCTTCTTTGAGGACAAATGCCATGAAATTAGATTCCTGTCTTAGTTATAATTATACCGGCTTAGTAATTATCACAGTACTTGGTATATAATGTGAGCTCAAAAAATGTTGGAAGGCAGGTCAAGAGGGAAGGAGAAAAGTAAACAAGGGGAAAAGGGCAAATGAAAAGTACTTAACTGTAAATACAGGTTCTGAATGGGATATAAAGAGGTGGGAGAGTAGGGGAGGAATCTACACCAAACCATTAGGATAGAAGCGGAAGGAAAATTGCCAAAAGTGAATGCAGAAATTCTATTTCTGTTTCTCATGAGAGACAGTCTGTGATTCCCCAGTAAAAGTGGTTACCCATTGTGTTGCTACAGTGAAGAACAAGACAGAAATAAATCTCTTGAATTTGTACCATCAAGGCCCAGGGAAACAGTCCCAACTTAGAGAGTCTGTATCCCCATGGTATCCCCATGGTCTCTGCCAGTGGAATGTAGAAATGGCAATGGCTCAAAAATCAAGATAGATTCTTCTAAATATGTTATATTTCTATATGTATTTTTTAAAATGTCATAGCAAGTAAAAATCCAACTTATGACACAAAGGAAAAAAATTCAAGAGTCAGGAGTAAGACAGGGGAGTGGATATCTAAAAGCGTTCTTTTAGCTCCAAATAAATTTGCTCTTTTGGGGGGAGCTTGGATTTATTTTCTAAAACTCTCCTTTGGAGCAAAAGGTTTAATCATCCCACACCTTTAATGCTTCAGATTTGGGGGGGCTCTGTTTTTTTCTTAACTAGGTGCTTTAAGAGAGAGCTTCTTTGAGATGAAATATAAGGACTAAAAAAAAAAAACCACTAATTTTTCATCCACTGCTGTCATATGATTCCCCCTCTCCTCACTCAAATTCTCGTTTCTACTGGTTCAATGCTCCAGAAGATGCCAACACATGCTTCTACCAAGAGACTCCTTGGAGGTTCAAACAGACAGATCTGACTGCATGGGTTTACAGTCACACTCCAAATCTCTTTCATTCACTCTCTGAACTCTTATACAGGCCAAGAAAGGTGTCTGTCACTAGGCAGCTGGGGAAAAAGCCAAAAATGTACAACATTGTTCTCATTATTTTGGCTTTCTTTCCCTGACCCTTGTAGTGTCTCAATGAGAAGCGGGGACTCCTGGATATACTGGGTAGATTCTGCTCAAGTAGGGCATGAAAACTCCTGGACATTAGAAAATGAATAGAGCTATGGACTGGGACTCAAAGTCTCTACCTTTTCCCTGAGATGATCTGTATTCAATGACTAATCAGTCATTGTGAGAGTACAAAGGCCTGGCCCCCTCCACCAATTTAAAACAGCTCTGCAAGGCCATCCTACCTTCTGGGTTCCTTGAAGGATTATCTTGGCCTTTTTGTGACTGCATAGATTTTTAACAATACTCAAACCC
This sequence comes from Eidolon dupreanum, assembly GCA_028627145.1. Taxonomy (NCBI): domain Eukaryota; kingdom Metazoa; phylum Chordata; class Mammalia; order Chiroptera; family Pteropodidae; genus Eidolon; species Eidolon dupreanum. The sequence goes on from CM053502.1 coordinate 36,719,889, forward strand.
CTTTCCTTTATTGTCCTGCAGATGTAAAGGTTCCCTTTACTTTCCTGACAGCCACCCCAATAAAATTCTTGCCCACAAATCTCTGCAAATCTCATCAAAGATTAAAAGTTTACTTTCAGAGAACCTATTTGGGACACTAGTCCTTAGCTTTTCCATTTATCTAATGAGAGGGCTATCCTAGATGCCTCCATTTCTGTCTGTATACATGAGTAAAGCACTGTGATCCATCTTCCAGGTGTACAATACAATCTACAGAGTCTTGTGTGCATCTGAATTCAACTGAATTATAGAATTCAGGACATAGCTCTTCAAACACTATGAAACAAGTAGTATACTAGCAAACAGAGACACCAAATATTAGGGTCTCTTGGTTGGAGCCATGTCTCTGCTACTAACTTGCTAGGTGAGTCTGGATTATTATTCTCTCTGCTAGGTCTCATTTTCTTAATCTGCCAAATAAAAGACTTTGTCATGTTTCTTCCATCCCCTCATTTTAAATGAATTTATATGATCTCTGCTTTAATAAGAAAAAAAGTTTATTTTTAGAAAAATCAGTTTCTCATTCACCATAAACCCAAAGTACACATTAGGGGCCTAATTATTCATGACCGTATGGTGCTCTCTGTAGGCCTTGCCCTCAGAAACCTGTGGTCTGCAGCTGGCTGACTTGTACAGGGAGCCACAGCTGACGCAGTCCCCCTGAATTCAATGTGCTACTCGTCTACAAAGGAGAAATCTGCTGGAAGGTAACTATAATTTTTAAGGTTCTTGAGTAGTCAGGGAATAACTAGAAGGGAATAGAAATGAACATATATTGAGCACTGTTAAGTTTCTATCACTGACTTTGGTTCTTTTATAGATATTAGTCCATTTAATTCTAACAACACTTCCTGAAAGTCAGCCATGGCTACCTCCCATTTCACAGATGAAGCCTGCAGAGGGCATGTGACAATCAAGAATGTGGAAGAACCCAGGCTAGAATATGCCATGGTTTCATCACATGGTAATAGAAATACCTGCTCCTTTGTCTGTCTCCCCAGCAAGAGCTGAGTCCTATGTCTTTCTTATCTGTACCACTGAGCACCTAGCACAGTGGCAAACACCTGCACTAAGTGCATATTTATAACATTAATTAATTAAGACTTTCTGACTTCTCCTCTTGCTATGTCTATTACACTATCACACAATCAGCCTTGCTACTTCACCTCTGAATTTTTCTAAAAATTACAATCTTGAGACAGACAAATCAACACCAAATAACAAAGATGTAGCTTATTACAGTTCCCCAACTTACTTGGTGACATCAGTTATTTGGCCCCTTTGGGATTTAGTAGCAACTAACTAAACTCAGCACTGTCTACATGCATGATATTCACTCACTTGGGACAGCCAAGCAAAAGTTCCATTGATTATTCCTAAAAAGTCATTACGCCTCTGAAAGCCATTAAATTTTAAGATGGTTTAAATACATCCATCTCGTCATTTTTAACCATGCCCACAAAAAGCATCCTAAAGATATTTGATTATTCAATTAGACTAAATTAGGCCAATGTATATGGTGCTGCCTCAGAGGTTATTATGCTTAATAAAACATACTTTATAAACCCCATTAAGGCTGTAATTAAATTTACAAGCAGCTTTCCACACAATTTTAACAAAAAGATGTCAGAGTGTTGTGTGTGGGTGTGGATTTCTGTTTTGTGAGTGAGTGAGTGAGTGAGTGTGTGTGTGTGTGTGTGTGTGTGTGTTTTAAGGTCCTGTTCCATAAGGATTATAGCTCCCCTGCTGTTTGGAAAAGATAATTTCACTTGTAACACTAATAACTTGAGCAGGGGAGAAGCTGGCCTGGTGAATGGAGTGCACTTCACTGCACATCTTGGCTCAGCTAGAAATCGGAAACAGATGGTCCTTGCGGCTGGTTTCCCACTCGAGCCTGCTTACTGCCAGCCTGTGGTCTTCAGTGGGCTGCTGCTGGCAGTCTGTGACTTGAACATAGTAGGACAGTGGCAAAAGAAATCAAATCTTTTCCAATGAGCAGCAAGTTATAATGAAATTTGACAGATCTGACATTCTATACTCAACATCTAGTTAGAATATATTAACCTTTTAGTTTTCTTAAGTGCCTTGCATAGAAGTTGTGAATATACTTATTAGAGGGTTGTGTTGTACGCGGTTTTTTCTTTCTTTTTTTCTTTTATAACAGGGGGCAAAGGGTTTAGTCCAATCTTGGGTGGCAGCTGGTTAACAGAAAATGAAGAAGAAAAAAGTCAAAGAATTTCTAAATGGAAATGAGGCACAAGAACTGTCACTAAGAAAAAAGTAATTCTTTACAGAGTATGGCAGATGAGTTTCTGCTGAAAAAATTATCAATATTTTTCTTGAGAAAAAAATATATTCACATATATGTCAATCTGTGAGTGTCCATATTCTCTCTCTCTCTCTCTCTCTCTCTCTCTCTCTCTCACACACACACACACACACACACACACACACACACACACACACCCTAAATCAAAAATCTGGGCAATCTCTGGGCATATCATTAAAATGGATGGGGCTGTCTGGACCCCCTGGCATTTTCTTCAATTCTGCCCTTTTCAGCTTTGCAGCGTTTGCTTCTGCCATACGGTAAGAAAACCATGCCAGGTGACTTGGGACACTGGTTTTTTTAAGTCACCACACTCATGCCCAATAATGATGTGTACCTGTGCAGACTACCAAAGACCTCGGCATTTTCCTGGGCTCTGGAAGAATTAGACTGTCTATCTTTGTGTAGTTCTTCCTCTTATCCCAAAGCTTATGTATGAGTACATACTCATTTTCAGGGTTAGACAGTGAAGTCTTGAACACCATTTTAGGATTTCACACCTGATTGAGGTTAGAGAAAAGACCTAGGTATTAATAGTAGATAATCTCTCCTCAATACAGGCTTCTTTAAAGTCTCGGATATCCACTTCCCTCAACCAAACTTCTACAGTTTCAGCAACAGTGTTCATTTCTAATTTCATGGCTTCCAAGAGCTTGAGATTCAAGGTCATACATATTCATTAAGCCCAGCATCCACCCTGACAAAAGAAATTTTTAAAAATCTTCTGAGAGCTAGCTAATTGGACATGGACTTTTTTTGTCAAATTGATATAGGGTTGAAATTTTGCTGTTCTTGCTTAGTATGTGTCATTGGGCAAGACTCATACCTATTTAACCCTGACCTATAAGTTGAAAATAATACTATCAACCTCCTAGTGTTATTATGAGTGTTAAATGACATATACTGGAAGGCACCTTAAAAAGTGCCTGGTACAGGGCAAATGCTAAGTCCTATTATTTCCCTCCTTTCATGATTTATGAGACAAAACTAGAGTGGTGAAATTCTGAAGTCATAACTCCTAGGCTTGAATTCTCCATCTCTAACTCCAGTACCCTAAACAAGTTGCTTCAACAATTTGAGCCTGTTTTCTTGTTTGTAAAATGAGGTTAATAATAAATCATACCTCATGAGGACCTATCTGAAAAAATAAAAAAATATCTTAGAACAATGCCTTGCTAAGAGGAAACACTCAATACATTAGCTGTTATTATATGCTGCATTCAAAATCAAGCTGCTCTTCTCCTAGAGTTTTGGATTTCCAATGACCTGGGAAACAGAGCTTGAAAAGAAAGGGAAAAAATTTAGTTGCCTACATTGCAGAGGTTGCTGTTAAATGGGTGAATGAACAAATGAATGAATGGCTTATGTTCATTAAAGACAAATATTACTGTAGTTGATCTATGTGAAGTACTAATGGATGATACAGATAACGAAGGCAACAGAAATTCAAAGGCTCTATCGATGACTGTGGACCTGGGTCTTAATGAGGGTAGTTAACTTGAGAAGGCAGATGATATGCTAGGAAGGCAATAGCTTGAGTCAAAGTAAATGAAAAGCCTGTGTAAACCTGTGAAAAGCCTGTATAAAAAAAAAAATGAAAAGAATGCAATCAAATTTCAAATTGACTAATGTTCTCTGCCTTTTTTTCACTTCTTTTCTTTCACCATTTATGAAGCCCCTACTATTTGCCCAACACTGAGCTTGACCTCATAGCTACTGAGACGAACAAGACATGGAATTTCAAGGTCTCGAGGAAAAGCCAACTAGGAGGCAGAAGAGTCCAGGAGAGGATACTAAGAGCTGAAATGGAATAAGGCATAGATAAATATGGAAGAGCAGAGGGAAGGGACCAAATCCAGCCTTACAGAACACCATAAGGGGGAAGAAAAAGAGTTTCCCTCAACAAAGCAATAAGCATAACAAAATAAAAGCAAAACAATAACTTTGGTTCACTGCTTATCATATATATCAGGGAATAGTGACTTTATGCATGTTTTTGCTTCTAAGTATATGTAGTTAGTTTACATATGTGTGTAAACTAACTACATATACTTAGAAGCAAAAACATGCATAAAGTATGTATGTATGTGTGTGTGTGTGTATATATATATATATATATATATATATATATATATATAAACAACTATTTTTCTCTTCATTTTTCTGATTAGGACACAGAGACTCAGTGAGGTTAAGTAACCTGAGAGTACTCACACAGTAACCAACCAAGCCTATTGCAATATTTAACATATTGCATATTGGACTTCAGACACAGTGCTCTCAATCACTCTACTATACAGCCTCTGAAAATCATTAATATTCCATTTTCACATTGCCCTTTACCAACATATGACAAAAACCAAAACTTCTCCTTGGTATTGTACACCTGTTGGCAGTAGAATCTTCAAGTTCTTTATCTGAATGCACTGCCACAAAGATGCAGTTGGGAATCCCATTCAACAACAAAAGGTAGGTGATTTGGGAAGCATCAACAGCTGGAATGATGCTGGAAAGTAACTTGCTTTTTGCTGGAGGTCTCATGTTATGAGAAAACAATTCACTTTCTAATGCTCCCCATAGTCACCAGACCATATTTCTCACCCTGCACCCTGTAGTTTTTTTTTTTTAACCCATCACTGACTTCATAACTAAGGGGATTCCTATTTCATATAAAATATGTTCAAAGGAAGTAAGAAAGTCCAAATCCTAATGGGCTTGTTTCTTGATGAGAGTGCTGTTTTTGCCTCATTCATTCACGTGCAGTGGGAAGAAGTATTCAAATGACAAGAGTTAAATTCAAAACATGTAGCCGCTTTCTGTTATATTTTTTTCCGACTGAAAGCAAACCATTTAGATGTTTGTTTCCAAAAAGGCATCTGTCAGCAATCAAAGGGGAAAAATGCATAAAGCAAATGCAATTGTTTGGAGTAGCATTTCCTGGATCATGTTAAATGCTTGAATTGCTCCCCTTTATGCTCACCAAATAATTTTATTTTCCACAATAATTGCAATATTTAACATGTTTTATTTAATCTTGTTTTAAGGCTATTAACAACTGGCCACACTGCGAAAAAGACTGATTGCTATATGGGAAAGGACAACTTCCACCAGTCTCTTAGAGAACAATGATGAACTTAAATGCACCTAATTGTTCTAGATTTAAAACATTATTATCCAACAGTATTTATCACTTTTTGTTGTTGTTGTTTAAAACTACTATGCCATCTCCTGTAAAATCTTCCCAGGTATTCCACCATTCACAAAGTGAAATCTGGATTCCAGTTTTCCTTGTGCCTCATTCATTCATAAATAATGGGTGTGCATAAGGGTGTTCTGAGTCTCAGAAATGCAGCGGCTCAGATAAGAAACACCTCTTATTTCAGAGGTTGCCACAGGACACACTTAGAAAATATAAGGCTGTGGGCCCTCAAGTCCAAAACGTCCATGTGCCTTTATGCCCTGGAAGAATGCTAAGGAGACTCTAAAGTAAGGAAATTGGTTTTGTCTGCTTGTCAGAGGCAAGTAAGAAAAGATAAAATGAAATAAGAGATTGATTCAAAGGCAGAATGCACTTCATTTCTTTTCTTTTTTCATTTTCCCTTTTCTCCCCTTGGTTTGTGCTGTTTTACATTTTATATAGAATTTCCAACTTTTTTCCTTTTCATTCTCTAAATGGTAAACTGAAGAAAAATCAGGTCATTTTAATAACGCTGCAGTTACACAAGGCAATAAACATTTTGACTGGCAAGCTCAGGGCAAGATCCTGGCAGAAGGTCCATTTGCTTATAGACAATGAAGGTAACTTAACATTTCTTGTACTACTGCACTCCTTTTCTGAAAAATAAAAAGAGGCGACCCCAGAGTAATAAAAAAATACAAAGATGTGTCTACCATATTTGATAATAATTCTCAATATTACCTCCTACTCCCATATTATTAGAAGAAATCTCATTACGATGAGGGATGAGAAAGAAAAAAATCCCTTATTTATTGTCTGTGGTTCATTCTGTAGAAAGAGTGTGTGCATCTTGCTTTGAATTATAAAACATTTCAGATGCAACTGGATAAAATTTGCTTTACTGAAATTATTTTTATTAAAACAGCTATGTACTTGATGCTAAATGATTAAAATAACACCTTTTAAGGAAGAAGTAAGAAATGGGAAAGCAAAAGCCCCCAAATTTAATCTCTTTGGAACTTAAAATGTGTCTTGAATAAATTTATCTAAATAGTCAAAAATGTGACTAAGAAAATAATCCGCTGGATAGTTAGGCTGTAAATGCACAACTTTTTAAATAACCACAGTTCAATAGCCCTTAAAAATACTATAGATAAATTTTCTCATGCTCCAGTTTGACTATATAGAAGACCTGCAGTGTAGAGAACTATAATATCACTGTTAGGCTCTTGGAGATCACTTATCTTCAGGGAAAAAAAATTAGAATATATTTGGTACACTGCTCTTATAAAGGTACTTCTCTAGTTGCTAATTTCACACAGTTTGAATGACTAAATTATCATAAATCCAAGGCATTCTCTCTACTTTTTTCTCTCCTCCTGGTCCTGAAGTAAAATGACTTGAAATTTAGCAGTAACCTGGACTTCTTCTCACCTAAAAAAAATAATAATAATTTTTACAGCTATTCTTATTGGTAGGTCCATGTTATGGTTTATTTTTTCTGCTAAAGAGAAGATGTGTGGTAAAACTCCTATGAAGAAGATGGCTTGGTTACACTAAGAAAATCAGATGTGATTTTCCCTGAATAAGTACTCATGTCAAGTTTAGCCTGAATTGTGTTAAACTGAATTGATAATGACTAACCATTTGATTTACAAAGAATGGGAAAACCTAGAATTATTTTTTTTAAAGGGAGACACCAAAAAAAGAGACAGTACCTAGCCTACAAGTTGGAACCTGTGAAATATCAGTAATGCATTTCCTCACATAAAAACACACATCTAAATACAATGTCAGCCGGAACCAAAAGTTAAGAGACTTGAACATTGTCTTCTCATGTTTATGTTCCTTCACAACCAAATTAACTAATGAATTCAATTTTTAAAAATAAGGTGAGGAAAGAGAAATATTTTCAGACTTTTTTTTTTTCCTTCTTGGAAACCTGTTCAACTGTTCCCTGATTTAGTTTTAGACTTTTCACTTTGCTTCCAACAAGATATGTAAGACAGGAAAACTAAACTGAACATTTTTTAAATGCACAGCTCACGTTCTTGAGAAAAGTGGCTGTGAAAAACAGATACCGAATCAGACTTAAAGTCGAAGAAGGGGGGGTAGAAAAAAAAAGCCCAAAACATCGCATGATAGTCTCTAAGCAGTTCCATCTGTCAAGCAGAAATTTTAGGCTAATAGCCTGTGGCGATCTCCCTCCGCAGTCCACTACCTGCCTTTGTCCTATTAAATCTCTTTATTCTCCTTAAAAAAAAAAAAAAAAAAAGAGGGGGGATTGGTTGTTGGAAGGAAAGGAAAAACCTTGCAGACCAAAATCATCTGAGTGATGAAGCCCTAATTTTAACCGCCTCTTTGATGTGTAGCAGTGGGGTTTTGTTTTTTTAAAAGGAGAGAGAAGACAGTGCTAGGAGCAGAAGACTTTTCATCTCCACATCACCTTGCCACTGGGTCTGTGAGAGATTGGTTCATTGTCAAGGAGATTTTTTTTTACCCATGATTCCATATGGTATGGACCGGACTACATGTTGCCCCACATGCCACTGCAAATGTTTTCTCAATTAGGTGTCTTATCTCCCGTGAGTTAGCATCAGATGAAGCTTGCTGACAGCGTAATGGCAGGGAAAGCTTCCGACGGCTCCATCAAATGGCAGCTCTGCTACGACATCTCGGCCAGAACTTGGTGGATGGTGAGTTGGCAGCCGGGGCTGCTTTTTTTTTTTTTTCCTTTTCTACTTTCCCTCCCTCTTTGACAAAATGTCCCAGACCTCACATTCATCAAATTCACATTTGATTTTTTTCACACTCTTCAGCGAGGCAGCCTCACACTGCTTCCTTTTGCCATCCTTTCTCTGCCACTCTGTTAACTTGAGTTCCCAGAATACTTGCCCTGGTTTTCCATGGGACAATGTTTGCAAGTTGTTGTGTTTTTTTTTTGCTTTTTTTTTGTCTTTTTGGGTTTTTTTTTTTAAAGTATCAGAAGTTTTAAGGTGAAGGTAGGTATTTTAGCCAAGCTGGTCTTGGAGTAAAAAATGAAACGTTTGTCCTGCCCCTCAGGTTTTGTTCCCTCTCTCTAGCGCCACATCCCCTTTACTTTTGTTTTCACAGGGACTGTGTAGTGCATGGTTTTTCCTTGGCTGTGGTATTTTCTGAGGATGTGTGTTGGGTGCTGGGGAGAATCAAGTCCTGGGTGAATTCTAGCCCTGACCCATTAATTGGATTGTCTGAAGTCACCTGTGAGAGAACTTTGGGTCCGTATTCCCTGTTCTCCATTCGAGACCCATAGCTCTCGTCAAACTTTTCCCCATTTGTTTATGTCAGAGCAGGTCTTAAGTCTCTTAAGAGCTCCACCTCTGAGCAGAAAAGGTACACACATCCTGTCTTTTAGTCATTCTGGGTACAAATAAAGTTTTAATAAAGTTCTACCATGCGGCCGCAGAATGAGTTAACTCACATGTCATGGTCAACCAGGCCAGACAACCTTTGACATCTTGGATCTATACGAGGTAGACTGAGTTGGGAGGATGCACAATAGCTTATTGTCACGGGAGATGCAAGTCCTGTGAGGAAGAGAGTCCTCAAATCATTACCGCCCTCGTTAGGGTGGTGTCCGTTAAGGATTAATTCGTTAGCAGTGCATTTCTAGTTTTCCGTAATTATTATTCCTGCGGCAAGCGTGAATTCTTCCAGGGAGTGAAAAAAAAGTTTGCTGCCAGGACAATGAATGTATTATCCGTTCCTAACTGGACCGTGAACTTCAGCTCATTTCACATAGATATCAGTTTAAGAAAAAAAAAAAAAAAAGAAAGAGAGAGAGAGAGAAGGGGGGAGAGAGAGTGGTGTTGAAGGAGACACTGGCGAATGGAATTACAAGACAGAACTTGGTCAGTTTCATTGTATGATCTGCAGAAAGAGTTCTCCTTTCCCCTTTCTGGACCAATGGTGGTATCATTTTGGCACGTTTTAGGAACTCTGAGGACTGACAGACTATTAAAAGTGAGCTACCCGCAGGATTCTGTTCGGCTGCAGTGTGTCTATCCTAAGGACTCTTGACTTAAGGTGGCCGTGGGTATGTGTGTAAATGTGTGTTTTAACTTGCAATTTCTTAACTAAACATTAGAAACTTACTAATGATTTCAGGACGATGTTACTTTCAGCTTTCGGTTAATGAGACTAGCAGTAGACTATCCACTTAGATCCTGAACTTTTACTCAGGGCACTTATTTTCCCATTAGAGTTTCTGCCAGCAAGAACAAGGTTTACTTGTATGCCATGATGTTGCCTTATCGATTCGTCTTATACAGCTTGTTAAACACTAGAAATGAATGTACTGATTGGTTTTAGCTATTATTTTCTAAGCTAAATTGTAACTTTTAGGAAAAACTGTGCTGATGTCATATTCTGGGCCGCCACATTCTACTTCCTTGTATTTCAAGAGCTCATAGATTTTATAGACTGTTACTTTTTATGGCAAATTTTGTAATCTTTTTTTTTCTTGCAAAGATCACCAAATGCTCCTCTTTTTTTTAACTTGGAAAACTGTCATTTCTTTAAGGTAAAGTTTACTTGGAAGTTGCTTTGCATTTAAAATTATTTTACAGATGTTTTACCACCGGGAATATAAAATATAAAAGTGTGGAAACATTTAGCAATGCAGTTAACTAAAAATAAACAATGCTATAAGTTCACATGCTGCTGTTTAGGCTGCATAATACAGGAAGTTTCTCTCAACTTCAATGCTTCTAGATCTTTGCTTTGAAAAGGGTTGAGAAATCAGAGTGCTCTTTAAAGAAGTTGTGGAAATTACATAGAGAATAAATCGATTTTTTATTTCCCTCAAAGGTGACCACATACCAAAGAATTTTACATCTGCCAGTTATAATTTAATGTAAACTTCTCATTATTGATAGGAAATTGATGACTTTGATGAAGAGAGGGAGGACTCATTAAAATAAAACAAATTTTGCATTTTCTTAGCTCTTCTCCTTCCTAGAATAGCATTCACTCCCTTTCCCTCCATAACCCCCCATCTTGCTGCCCCCAACAATTTTCTCCAACTAAAAAAAAATTGAACTTGCCCCTGGCTGATATGATTCTTTAACCAAAGGACGGTACAAGTTCCGAGTTTCACACTAAAGGCAAATAAAGCTTTAAAATTACCTCATGCGTCATCTGGCTGCACAGACTCCGGGCTGCATAGTGGGAACCTCCGGCTTGGTCCTCCCAGCATACAAAGGCAACTCAGTGAATGCCCCCTCCGCCCAGGGAGGCTCAGCCTCAGCTGCCAGCACCAGGATATGCAATTTTGCCTTTTAATGAATCGTAAACAATTTGTATGGCAAATGAGTTTGTTTGTTTTAGTTTTGGGGCATATGTTGGACCAGGTTGTAGAGGGCCATTACTTACTCCAAAATTTTAGGTGAGAATGGATATATCCCCAGATCATTTTATTTTTCTAAATAATAAAGACCCACTAGAATAAAAGAAACTGGTTAATAAAAGACTGAGAATAACAACCTCTCTCCTCTTTCCCCTCATTCCCTTTTCCCCTCTCAATACCCACCCCCTCTCATAATTCACAAGGCTTACAGTAGGGTTTTAACTGCACTTTTTGCTAACTGAAGGTCAGTTGACTAAATTAATTGGTTTTTTTTAAAGCATAAATTTTAGCTTTGTTTTTAAAAGGCTACTTTTGTTTAAGAAACAATTGTTTTAAAATGTGAAATACTGAGAAGGGCCTTCTCTATCTTGTATGGCTTTTTTTTTTTTTTGGTTGAAGCTAATTTTGCCTTGAGGGACATAGGTTTTAAAATATGCTAAAATACACTTGTGATATCAAAATGGAGTGAGAAAGGGGTCTTGATATCCAAAAGTAAATGAAAACTTATTCTAACCCACAGAGTTGTAAACAACTTAAAAGTTAACAAGCAACCAGGGTTCGAGCATGTACATTTTAACAGTAATTACCTTTGGCGCTGCCACTTACGAGAAATCTTTTGATATCTGAGCCACTTCTCTAATGCTTTAATCATGCAAATCAAGAAATAGATATTACGTATCAACTTAGTCTAGCTCTGTTGTGACATCTCCATTTGAAACCTTCCGACATAAAAACTAAAGAAAACCCTGGTAAAATTTTTCCTCCATGCCAAATGAAATGGAAGTACCCTGTATGCATGTATATGCCTCAAAATACAATTCTGTTCAGTAGAATAACCTCCGTTCCACCCACATGGTATTAAAATGAAATCAGAAAAAAACATTCTCCTCTTCCTAATGATTTACTGATAACAAGATATACAGGACTATTTTATGTGAATTACAAAATACACTTGTCTTGCTTCTGCTATCCAATTTAAAAACTCATAGAGACTATGAAAGGAAGGCTATTAAATTATCCTGCCACCCCCTTCCACCATGTTAAGTCCCCAGGCGCTTATTTTGGAAACATTCTCTTTAGAAATTGCCAAATAATTTTTCAGTCAATAATTATCTATCACTTAGCACTAATTTTTACAACTTAAACTTCATATACCAGGAAAACACTTGGGCAGATGATGAGATACTCTGTCTTGTAACACAAATGCTTTTTAATAATAATATATGTATGTATCTATAAGTTAGCAAGGTACTTCTGTGAAATACTGTCTTACTGTGTTCAACAATTCCAAAAAAACCTTTAAACTCTAGCCTACTTCCCAAATGATTGGTAGCCCTAACTACTGCAGACACAAAACTAAAAACTCATATTTCATGCAAACCCTTTATTGTTGTTATTTGCTTGGATTTATATCTTAAATTGTATTTACCATTTCAATTTTTTAAATGTCAATTCTCAAGTGAAAAACTTTTGTTAGTGATTGTCTTCTATATTTCTTTAAAGACATTGCCTAATAAAGATTTTTCTATGCATTTGCACTAACTCTTTTATGATGATTAAAATTACTTGGAAATCACTACAATGGCTATAAATCAAAAGAATCAAAATAAGGGGATACAGTAAATAATAATTCATACCATATTTTAAGCAGCCAGTATACTTTCAAAAGAAAGTGTCCATGCTAAACATATTTATACACAATCTATTTCAAGCATTTGCACACTCTACCTGTACTTATTTTTAAATTCACAGTTATCTTATTTTTAATCTACCATTATAAATACATGTGACTATATTAATTTATGAGAATATGCATTAACCTCAAAAGTTTCTATACACTCTAAATATTATTTTCTCACAGTATTAGCAATGATTAATTGCAAGCGAAATCTGAACAAGGTAGCTTTTTTATTTTCTCCCACACACATTAAGAAATTATACTAATCATTTTATTTTAGATTACTTTATACACATATTTTAAAGTACCATTTACTATACTTAAGCAAGTACATTAAACTATGTTCCTATTTTTTTCTTTAAACCAAATTATGATCCAAATGTACTTCATTCAGAAATGTGATTGGTTATTTAAGCTAGCCTATGTACTTGTACTATCTTTTTTAAAATCTTGATTTCCTGTTATTACACTCATATTTCTCCTGTGAACTTTAGACAGTAAAATAAATTCTTTGTCCTTACTTATTTTCTAGTAGATTTTCCTTCACCTGTCCTGAATATTGTCAGGAATGTTTCTAATTTAAAACCAAAAGAATCAGGGGCTGATTAGAAGACAGGAAATTGGAGGATTAAACTGTCTGGTTGAACTTCCTTTACTTATCAGCACTCAGTAACTTAGACTGGATTACAAACTCAACAGGACAATTTTTACAATGCATTGTTCCTTCTGTATATTTATATATATATATACAGGACGTGAGAGTGTGTGCATGTATGTGCGTATACATGTGCACATAAGTGTGTCTATTTGTGTCTGTGTGTGCAGTCATGAATATGAAGAGAGAAAAACCAGCAGCTGGTAGTTATATAAGTAAATGTTTTAAAGTGGAATAGTTTTAAACCAAGGAGGCTTATACTATGGATGTGAAAGTTCATTCAAACACTATAATCCCAAAATAGTCTCAAAAGTTTCTTATTAAAAGAGTTCTGTGGAAACAAGCAAATAATGAAATACTATAAGGGAAAAATCAAGATGTACTATATTTAGAAATGCAAAATAGATGGCAGTCGCCCTTATACAGTCCATCTCCCCTCAGTACTGCTCAGAATTCCAAACACCAGCATTATTGAGCGAGTAGGAAAGGGTCCCACAAGAAGTGAGGGAGTTAATCTGAGAGGCTTCCAAAGCCATTTTGAGATTCTCTTGACGCCAACTGAGAAAGAAATCTTTTTATGACAGCAGGTCTGAATGGTCCAGGTGAGCATAAATTGTGAAATGAGTGCTTGGCAGGGAATGAGAGAGCAAATCAGGACAACAGGGTAAGGATTCATCTTATGCCATTAGATCATTTAAAACTGAAAATAAATAATAAAAACAAACCACTGTCCTAGATTTTTACCATGTCGCATATATTTGCAGAGCTATATTCTAGAAACCATGTTGAGAATTGTTTTTCCTGACCTCACTCTTCTCACTTCTCTTGCCTTCAATAATATTTGTTAATTTGGCTTAAGAGAGCTCTAGAATAATATGTAACAGTTTTTCCTGCTTCTTATTGAAATAGTGGGTTCTACTGAGAAAAATAGAAGATGAAGAAAATGGAGTGTATACTCTGGGAAAATGAGTTGGTTGGTTAGACTGGTAGATCTGGGCATTAACATTTAGAAGCTTGTTCTGGCAGTCTTTCATTTATTCACCAAATATGTATTGAGCCCCTTGCTAAAGGCTGGGGGGCGGAGGAGAGAATCAGCTGCTGCTTCTGCCAGCTGCCATCATTCAAGCTTTAAAAGTACTAAGGATCAACCTCTCTGTACCTTACTGAATATTTCATCCTAATATTGATGGATTCTGCTAGAACCCATCCTAGGTGCTCTACAAATATTTTTTTCATTTAATTCTTACCAAAAGACCTATGAAGTAAGCATTATTACTCTCCTTCACATACAAGGGAAGCAAGTCTTAGAAAAGAATGCACACTGCCCAAGGATGTAAACACACCCAGAATAAGCTTCTCAGACTGCAGTGTCCACTGGCTTAATCTTGGACCAGACTTGTCATCTTGCCATAAATGAATTGATTTTTTCAGCACTTAGATGTAAGGGTGTTCGAAATTTTACAAAACCAGGACTATACATTCATATAATGGTATGGGGTGGGGGGCAGAGGTCACAAGTCTGTTTGTTAAGAAAATAGAGACAGAAAAATTATAATGTTCTAAAAGCAAGATAAGACAGTGGTGTTGTGATGCCTAGTCCCTATCCTAGAAGTGTTGTGCATAAAAAGGTCCCTATTATGCAACAAAAACATTAGCCTCATCACTGACTAAAGAAACTGCTGAGAGACATGAGCAAGTCTGATACAAAGAATGTACCTAGTCATATTAAAACACAACTTTTCATTAGAAGATGGATGGTTCAGGGAAACGCAGTGTTGTTAAGTTCCTGTGAATATTAGGGACATTTTTTTTCTCTAAGTAATTTAATATCTATTTAGCAAATACTTCTTTTATAGTTTTAAATGGAATATGCCATTTTAAAAAGTCGTCCTCCCCCCACCAAAAAAAAAAGTCTGCTATTTGGCACGCATGTGCTCACGCACGCATGCCCTCTGTCTCTCCCTCTCTTTCTCCCTCCCTCCCTCTCAAGCAGAAATGCCAATATAGAACAGTATTGCTGTTCACTGTTTTTCATTGCCACAGAAATGGCTAATTAAAGGTTTATCCCAGCATAGTTTTCTATAAGAGAAGACACAATGCAGGATATATATTGCCTAATGGCAAAGATCTTAATACACTCACTACAAGTAAACATTTATTTTCCAGACAACTGCTGACTATAAACAATATGCTTCAGCCAGAATTCTTTAATGGTGCCACACGTTGGACATATTTTTTATTCCTCATAATCCAAGTTCCTTTTGTGATCCCTGATATGCACATACTAGCCCTGCTGACTTTTCGAAATGGATGATAATTGGGACTAATGACCAGGTCAGAGGTGGGGATGCATAATCCTGAGCAGAGCAGCCCTCTACAAAGCTGCAGTGCACGAAGGGCTCACATGGGAGAGTGGTGGTTATAAACTGCATTAGTCATTCAATAACTGCTGCTGACACTTCTCACATTAGAAGATACCACATTATATGCACCACATGACCTAGGTATAGACAGTCAATATCCATCTAGGGTACCGAGAATACTCTGTTCTCATGAAGGCCCCTACTGCCTTCCCCCACACCCAAGTATTCCTTATCCACACTCTCTATCACCCTGCCTCTGGAGGTATGACTTTTACGCCCTGCTGATGAAATGCTTTAGCAGCTGGATTTGATAAGCTCTCTTCAAATGTTGAAAGATATTGTGGGGCTAAATAATTGATTTCACCTATTCATTTAAGAATCAATTAAAATCATCATAAATTGTTTTGTTATATTTTAAGAAAAACAGCAACCACGTGAGAAACAACCTGGTAACAGGTGCTATAGTTTGAATTCCATCTTAGTAAATAGGAGGTGATTCTTGAACACTTGTAATACTTTGCCCAACACTGGAGTCCAAGTGTATTCAGTAATGTTGGTTGAACTGCTAAGAAAGGGAAAAATGCACAGAACTAAGGGGGAAAATTACTGTAGGAGAGGCTGATAAAATTTCTCAACTCAAAAGTCAAGAAATAACAAAACACACGGGGCCACTTACACAAATATCTTTAGACCAGGCAAGTCAGCTAAGTGTAAGACAATGAGGATATAATACATCTAGTGGGGAATGGTGGGGGTCTGTGATGAACTGGAGAGTTTACTACTAAACAACAGTGAAAGCAACACCGTACTAACCAAGCAAAACACATCTGCTACCCGGGACCTAAAGCTATTGAGAACACACCATGAACCAGAAGATAGAATGGGATTCTAGCATCAAAGTGTTTCATTCCACAAGAAACAAGGAACTTAAAGGCAACTATCCCTGGAAAAAGGATCACAGCAATGTAAACCACATAAACTACATGGCAGGTTCATCCTTTCCTCTGATCCTTTCCTCCTAAGCAGACTTCTGTGCATGAAAGAAGGGAGGCAGAGGACCTTGAAAGTATCTAAAATAGGGGTCCTCAAGCAGGAAAGGCAGTTAGCAAAAAGGAGAGCTGGGAGATATTGGAAGATACTGAGAGGATGCAGAGAAAGGAGCTTGGTGGATACAGAGACCTGCCTTGCTGAACCACTCTTGCCCATCCTAATTATCTCTAGTCTAGTCCCAGATTTTCCAAAGTGGCTTTGGCATTCCTAGGGTCTTGTGGGCTGTGAGCTTCAGAAAAGGGTTCTTCACTAGCACACAGGCTGGTGCTCATGCTTATTTTCTCCACCCAGCAAACTCTTTACCTTCCTGCCAGGGCTAATACAAATGAAGTCTTCTCTGTGAAGCCCTCCCAGATTCCCTGAGGCAAAACAAGTCACTTCCCCATTCAGCCCCATTCTGGCCCCACGGTCTTTTGCTCATACTATTGCTACACTAAATAAATTATGCTGGAGTTTTTCAGTTTATTGTTCAGCTCCATTATGATTTGTTCCTTAAGAGGAAAATCTAGGTCTTACCTTCTTTATATCTCCACTGTCTAGCCTATGGCAAGTACACACACACACACACACACACACACACACACACACACACACAGTGGTTTTGTGCAGCTCAGTAGAAGTTAGATAAGTGAGAGCAGTGAAGACTGGTGAATCTTCCATGACACTGCTTCCCCCCCCCCACCCCGCCCCCCGAGCATGACCTTCTAGACGATAGGCGATCATCCAGCAAACTGCTACCCTGCCATGTACTCACGGAGATTTTTGACTACTGTATGTCGACTGCTTGCTGGGCCCACCAAACACTCTGCACACATGTGAGCTAATGCCCAAAGCATCCCTCAGAGACCAACATCATTATCTCCACTCCTCCAATGAGGACACCAAGTAGAGGTGAAGAGGCCATTCAGTAGCATGAAAAACTAAAGCTGAGCTTTTCAGTCTATACTGTAATGACATCAATATGCCTAGCACTATCACACTCTGACTCAGGCTCAAAAAGAAGACTGTGATACTTAAATGCAGGAAAGTTTCACTTCATTTTACAGAGGAGAGGGCGAGAGTGCTAGAGGCTAAATATCCCCCAATGTCAAAATTAACATAAAGTATTACTCTTGATTTAGGATCTCTAGTGATCTTCCCATGTGGTTATCATAGTGCATGGCATTGTTTAAGTAAAAACAAACAAGTATTTTTTCCTTCCTCTGAGGATACAGGAGATTTTCATTGTTTTTCTTCCTCACTTTGGTACTTTTTTTCATTTTTCTACAATGAACATGCATTATTTATTTATAAAAATAATGTTTAACTGAATCATACTCACTAGTGATATTAGTCTTGTTCTCATTTATTTCATAAAAATAGCAGTAGCACCAGCTACAAAAATTCATGGACATCATGAGAGCTTGAGCTTTGAGGATGTGCATATTTTCAAAGTTGAGTTTTGCTCATTTTCTTCATTAAATTCTGCACTTAACTGCTGTTTTTAATACTTCCCTTCCTACAGTGGATAGTTTCTTCCCATCCCCCAGTGTAGCGTAGCAGTAAAAAGCATAGTTTTCAAATTCAAGAAGACGATAATGAACTGTGACTTGGAGTGGATGAACTGTGTGACCATGGACAGTGACTAGAGACATTCTGAATAAGTTTCCTGAAACTTGGAAGTATTATCATCATCTGCTAATGTGAGGAACTGTATATTGTACAAACCAGGAGCCTGAAAGGTATTCTAACACCTTCTTCTTGCTTACTCCACATATCTAATTCAAAATAAATTCCTGTTGGAATTACCTCCTAAATAAAATGCCTAAGTCAATCTACTTTTCCCATCTCCCCCACCCTCCCCCTAGTCCAAGCTACCTACCATCTTGTCTGGCCCATTACCACGGTAGCCTCCTAACTGGTTTTATTGCATCCATCTTTGCCCCATGCAATTTAGTCATCACACTTAAGATTAAAATATCTTTTCAAACATAAGGGATCTATCTTTTCAATAGATTGCCCTTTCTCTTAGAGAAAAGGAAAATCCTTAACAAGGCCTGTATGGTTTTACTTCTCTAAGCTTGTCTGTGGCTGTTTTTCTTCTCCTTCAACATACTCGAATTAGCTAACCTTCTTTTAGTACTTCAAAATCCTTAAAATTTCAGATTCTACACATTTTTCTCTTTTCTTTAAAACACATTCTCTTGTACTTAACATTTTCATGCTTACCATTCTCAATATAACTGTGGCTTTGTCAGAAAGCCTTCCCTGTCCCCAAACTGTGCTAGAAAACTCTATAGATGGACTCTCAAAGAACTCCAGACTTTCTTTTAGGGCACTTAGCACTGTTTATAGTCATAAATGTGTGTGATTATTTGATTACTTTGTTTCTCCCAAAAGACCATAAGCGCCATCAAAAATAACATGTTGATCATATATGCCTGGCACATAGTAGATGGTAAGTCAGTACTTATTAATTCAAAGGGCAAATGGATGGTATAGTGTCTGACACCGCAAACACTGAGACAACGTTAATTATTATTATCATAATTAATGTTTTCTAAGTAGATAAAGTCTCCCTTTTATGTCCTTTAAAGAAAACTCATTTCTCCATAGTAAAAGAATTAGAAAAGTAGAGACTTAGAACAAGAGCTGAGAGCCCCAATTTGGGTTTGAGTCCTGGCCCTGTCATATACTAAAAGTGTACCTTGGTCATATGATTACACATCTTTCATTGTTGAAGGTTAAATGAGTGAATGCATTGATGTGATTAGCATGCTGCTTGGCATACAGTAAATATTTAGCAAATTATTTATTATTACTCTCATTATTATAGATAATCTC
The DNA here is from genome assembly GCA_028627145.1 of Eidolon dupreanum. Taxonomy (NCBI): domain Eukaryota; kingdom Metazoa; phylum Chordata; class Mammalia; order Chiroptera; family Pteropodidae; genus Eidolon; species Eidolon dupreanum. The sequence goes on from CM053502.1 coordinate 36,739,390, forward strand.
AAGTCTTCCTCTAATAATCTATATGGCTTTTTAAAAGCCCCTTAACCTCTCCAGTTGTCAGTTTTATCATCTTTAAAATAATAATGTCATCCTCGCATGGTTCACAGAGCTGTTGTGAGAATCAAATAAATGAGTAAATGGAAAAGTGTCTCTGAAAATTACAAAGTGTGATAGAAATGTAAGACATCACTATTGCCAACCCTAAGAAATAAGCACATTCAATCTAAATTCTCATGGTCTTTTCTTTATCTTCCTTTTATGAGAGACGATGTAGGTAAAATGAGAGTGTGATTCAACACGCCATATCAACAATGACTTCAAGTGGTTAATAGTGGAAGGTACATGCACAAATGTATAAATGGAGAGAGCATGAGTAATTAATGGAGAGAGTATAGTTTAAGAACACATTCTAGAACGAGAATGCCTGTATTGAATCCCTTCTCTGCAACTTCTTAGCAGCATCACCTCAGAAAAAAATTGCTTAATCTGATCATCTATAAAATGGGACAGATGAAAGTCCCTGCCTTGTGGATGTTTGTGAGGATTAAACTATGTAATCTGTCTAAGTCATTGAGAAAAATGTTTGACATATGTTATATACATACTAAAGGTCAGCCATGATTATAATTATTTGCATTGCTTTTATCATCATCATAATCATCATTTTCATCTTCATCATCATGTTAGCTATTGCTTTTTAGAAGATCAAAATTCAGGGGTCTAGGAAAATAGCAAGGTATTTAAAGAATATCTAACAGACTCATTCCTCCAAGATGGTATATTTGTATTTTTGAAGCAAAGAAATTGTTCCCCTAATGTGTTAGATTAACCTGCCCTACCAACCCAGTTTGGGCAATACAAGGGCCATGTGGCTAAAACACCTTCCCAGAAACAGAGAGAACTTATGAAAGACTATCTAACAATAACCTAATCCCATTTCTGGTAAATCTTCATTCAAACAAATGTGCTCCCTTCTCAAGATTCAAATTCTACATCCCAAGGATTTTAGTGAGAGAGGCCTGTAGAAGAATTTCTTTCATGTAAATTCACTCTCAGTTACAATCATGTTCTCTATACTTGGAAATGTCACATGTTCAATTCAGTTTACCAACTGTTACTTAACAGTTTTCCTGGAATATCAATGACCATTTATTCCCATGACAGATAAAACCATGGCTTATGTATAACTTAACTCATGAGTTTTATTTATTACTATAGGCCACAGTAAAAAAATAAATAATAGGACCTCTCTATTCAATAAAACTATATTAGAAAACTAAAACAGTGTTTTCATGTTGTTATATTAAACATAATAATAACAGATAACATGTATTGAGCACATCATGTGCGAGGCCCTCTAATTTACTTGCCTTATATCAATTTTTTCCATAATCGCCTCATAAAATATTCCCATTTTACAGACTAGAAACTGAGATGTTAAGTAACTTACTTATGTTTGGTTAAAAAAAAAAATGGTTAAAAAAATGACTGATCTAGGATTTGAAACTTGGTCCAAAACTCATGTTGTCAATCATTTGGCTATAATGCATAATTTAATGTGTTGTTACATTTATATTTGTTATTAGCTATTAACTATATTATTATTTTTCCATGTGAAAAATAATAACCACAAAGCTGTCATTGGGATCCAGGATTCAAGGTTGCAGCACTAATGACCTTTTGCAAAATATAATAATTAAGCCTCTTTAGGCATCTTCTCAGTGCTGGATCAAAGTAAAGAATTGAAGACTTTTGTTTTAAAAAAGGCTTGTTAATTCGGAGTCCCTAATGCCACCCTTTCCAAATGTTCTAATACATAAGATTTCAAAGAAGACAAGACTTCCTAAGAATACAGACACTAATGCTCAGAAATGACCTACTGACTGACAATTCTGGTAGAGATATACCTATGATAATGACTAGAAACATACAATTAGTGGCCCATGACTCGTATGCTCCACAAATAAAATAAAATAAAATAAAATAAAATAAAATAAAATACCCACAGGCCTATGGCAATAGGTAGTAAGATCTTTTGTCACTGCCACACTGCATTTCTACTAATTCAAAAGCACAAATTCTGTAACACATGAAGATAGTCATTCATTCCTCTTTTGCCACTAATATTTCTATACACATTCAAATAATGTAACTACTATAAAACAACGGATTAGGAGTGTCAGGGAAGCTAGTGATGATACAATGCATCCTCTGAAGTGTGGTTCCATTAGTAAAACCCAAAAGGCAAAAGGAGAAATAGAGAAAGCTGTAGTGTCCTTATATGCTGGGAATGTAGTTTTATGTATTTCATCAGCTCTAAATATTAGGTAGTCAGGCATTGGGATAAAAAAAGTTCTCATCACAGACAAGCAAAACAGCTGAAAGATGCTAATATACTGAAAACCATGCCAGGAAATCAATCTGACACACAAATATAGACCTAAGAAGGATTCACCAGAACCCAGTTAGAGAGCAAGTAGGACCAGAAGCAATCCACATTCCTTAAGTATAAGAAAAAAAAAAAGACCTAGATAAGTCTCTTCCCATTTGAAAATGGACAAATAAAAAAGAGCATACAAACATAGAAAATATTAAATGCTGCTGAACAAGAGTAAAGGAAGACTTAGAGGAAGAAAACATCTGAAAATCATAAAATATAGAAACAGTAAAGAAAAAAACAGAAAAATTTCTATTCTCTAACAAGAGTAGAAAGCCACTAGAAAATATATAACTAAATAAAGAAAAAACTAGAGTATAAAATTTTAAATGAAATTGATAAAAGATAGTAATTCAAGAAAATTAGCAGTACTAAGACCGCTAGAGAACAGACTTAACACTGTAAAAATTGGTCCAGTAACTTCAAAAACTCATACTTTCAATAACTTTCCCAGACTCAGAAAATTTACACTAAACATAAAACTCATATGACAGAGAATGACAACACCTACCCCCAGAAAATGAAGATCCAACTCAAGAATTACAAAGGTATTTCTAAAGAAAAGAGAACAATTTGACAGGAAGCAATAATTAAAGACATAGGAAAAAACAAACTTACTGAACTAGAGGAGAGAACAAAAAGGGAACACATACATATAAAACATTTATAGACTGAGCCAAGTTTACTATATTTCAGGCAAAGATCAATGAGAGATCTACACCTAGCTCAGTGTGCTCTACAAGAAGGCGGGAGTAGGGAGGAAGATTATATACAAAATTGAGTAGGAGAGAAGTGAAAATCCACATAAAAGAGATCTAAAAATTCTATTTAATTGTTAACTAATAACTAGAAAAATATAAACCAAAGTCTGCCTTTGGAAATCTAAGGTTAAGTTAGAGAGAAGATATGTATTTCCCCAATTACTAAGGAAACAAAAAATACACTTCATTCCATATATGCAAACCTACAAAGCAAAAAAAAAAAAAAAAAAAAAAAGAGCAAAAAGAAAATAAATCATGTATAACAGAATGACAGGTATTAACAAAACCATCTACATGACAATAAACATAGGTGGTTAAATCCCACTATTAGAAAACAAAGATTCTCATGTTAAAGTAAAAAATTAAATCCAAATATCTGCTTCCTCCAAGAGATATACCTAAAACAAAAATGTTCACATGAAAAATAAAAAGAGCCAGTAGTTATCAAGTAAAATAAACATAAGAGAGAATATTAATTCTGGCAAAGTAGACTTCAAGACAAAAGCAACCGAATAGGAGAAATAGATTATATTATTTATTTTATAAACTAGAGAATAGCATAATGAAGCTAAAGAGCATAATTAACCCCTTTATGCATCAATTGACCTAATATCAAATGATATAAAGCAAAAATGGTTAGAAAAGCAAGAAGAAAATAAGAAGACCAATTTTTTAATATGGATTTGTCTACTTTTTTTAGTTCAATTAGACAAGCTAGAAATAATATGAAGAATTTAAATACAACTAATGATATTAAGACTACTAGACAATGTTGACCTCTACAGTGTGTCATCTTTAAAAGCATTCATAAAACTGCTACAAAAATGTATATCATTGCATGGACACACACACACACACACACACACACACACACACACACACCAATAGCTCCCAAATGTGGAAATTACACAGACTTTTTTGTCTAGCCACATGAAATAAAGGTAGAAAACAATAACAAAGAATAGTCAATATCACACTTGCCATCCCACTGTGGCAAAACAAGAAGCATTCCTATAAAAATCAGTAACCATGTAAGGATGCCCAGTAACAATGTAAGATACCATTATTATTTAACATTGTCCTGGAAATTCTAATCAATTCAAAAGATATAAAACAAATACAGGTATAATTATTGCAAGAACATAAAACTATTGTTATTTTCAGACGACTTGATTAAATACTTAGAAAATCCAAAAGAACCAAATGAGAAACTGTTGCAATTAATAAGATAGATTACTAAAGTGATGGCCACAAGCTAACTATACAAAACAATGCAGATAAAAAACATAATGGGAAAATGACTCCATTCCCAATAGTAACAAAAACAAAATCATTAAACACCTAAAAGTAACCCCAACAAGTAGTATACACAACCTAAATGAATGAATTATAAATCATACTGAGGTTTTAATAAATATATCCCCAATGTGGGATTATAGCAGTATATGTCCTAAACATTGCAAACGTAACATTTTTAATTTATAGAGGTTCAATGTAATGCATGTCAAAATCCTGAGGTATTGCAGTAGTTTGTTGCTTTGTTAGAGCTTTTTGGAATTTCATAGGATAAACTACTTAAAACTTCTTTAAAAATATGAGATGAAGAGTAGTGACCTCCTCATTAGAGTGAAGTATTATTACACCAAGTTTAAAAGACAACATAAATAAAATGTTTATTAGGTTTCTAATGTGAATGATATTTTGCTCCCAGAGAATAGTTACCCCTAAGGGGTATAACAAAAAACCAAAGCCTCAGAAGAACCCAGGGCCATGGAGGATTTGACTCAGCTGACCTTCGCGGGTCAGCTGTGTTCCTTAATATTTTGGTTATTCATATTCACTGGCAACTTGTGATATTAATTTTCTTCACAACTTTGAGATAGAAAGTAATTTAGTAACTTACCAAATGTATGCAAACAGGTAATAGAGTTCTCTCAAACTGGCTTGCTGCACATCCTGATGTCAACAAAATGTCGTAGCCACCAATCTGATTCCAACAGAAGTCCCCAAACTGCCTCTCCATAAAGGAAAGTTTATTCATATAAACAACTTGCGAACTGTAGAGCAAAGCAGCCCCCAAAGGAAACAGAGCTCACGGCACAAACAGAAGTCGCTCCTTTAGAGAGCTGGCCCCGCCCACATCCCTGATTGGTCCATTTCTATGCAAATGAAGACTCCAAATCTCCATTGTCTGATTGGTCCAAATAGCACTGTCCTGATTGGTCAGAATTGCACATTCTGATTAGTCATTTATGGAGCTGCTCTGATTGGTCAGTAAAGATGCAAATGAGGCTACACCTGTGATATTGCGATTTAATGGAGCAGGTTTCAGTCCATTGGTTAAAAGATGATTCTAGAAACTCCTTTATAAGGTTCTGCTCAGCTCGCAGGAGCACAGTGCCAAAGGCTAGCAGCTCTGTCTGTGGCTTTTCCCTGAAATGCAGTGTCCATGAGAGGCCTCTGTCAGCAATGGCTGATAGGCTCTGGTTAGGAATTTGGACCCAGTAAACCATAAGGAGTCTTTTTTGGCAGATATATTTCTCAGGATTCACACTAATAACTCAACAGCAGTTGCCACTTTGAAGAGCGCCTGCACTGCCTGTGAATCAGCACTTCTTCACCCATGTGAGCACAGGACTGAAATGGTGGACTTCACACACTTCCTTCTCAAAAGCCACATGTATCATAGCAAATGAATCCTTGGCTGGCTAATGTAACGTCAAAGTTGGAGATAGGGATGAGGTTTGGGCAGGAGTTAGAGCCAGGTTTAAGATTAGGTTGAAGTTAAGGTTACAGTTAGCATTGCAGTTGGAGCTGGATTAGGTTAAAATTTGGAGTAGGGCTGAAATTTGGGTCTAACTAAATTTTAGGCTTAGGTTTGGGGGTAAGTATAAGTATGGGAAGAGAATTAAGAGAAACTTTCACATCCGGAAACATTTCATGGAACAATGACAATTATTGCTGAATTTTAAAGCTTGATCAAGTTATAGGAAGATTTGCCTTGCGGGTAGAGGCCACTAGTGAGTAGAAAAACCGCACACAAAATTCCAGATGAGAAGAACAAATTAGTGTACTGGAAGAGCCATTAATTCAGTGTGGTCAGCCTGAGGCACATGGGGAATGTGACAAGTCTGAAGGAAGTGCATTGGTAGGCATGTGAAGAGCATTCTGTAAATGCAGAAGTGTTTTAAAATCTTAAACAGGAAAGTGATAGATATGATGAGATTCACATTTTAAGCAATTGTTCTACCAGCTGTGTGGAAGATGGATGAGAGGGAAATGAGGCTATGACCACAGAGGCCATTTGGGATGTCAGATACCCTCTCTGACTGACCTCATGCCTGACTGTATTTCTTACTTACTCCTCTACATAGCCATACCAGCCTCCTTGCTATTCTGCCATCAGAAAAAGTACACACTTGCCTCAGCACCTTCGCATTTGCTTTTCCTTCTGCCTAGAAAGTTTTTCCTCCAGATATCCACAATGTGTGTTCCCTTAATTCTTTGAGATATCTGTTCAAATGCCATCTGATGGGTGTCTTCCTTGCTAACCTTGCTAGATTTGCTAACCGCACATACACATATTTCCTTTCCTTCTTACCAATTTTATTTTTCTCTCTTTTGTTTTTCACCATTTATTTAGTATATATCTAGCCCTACAAAAATAGATGCTTTAGGAAGACATAGAAAGGGAACAGCTAATTACAGTTCAACGCAGTTAATGGCATAATAGAGATTTGCATAGAATGCTAAAAAAGAAACCAAAAACCCCGTCTGGGGATTATCAGAGAAAACTTTAAGAGAAGAATCTGAGCTGAGTCCTGAAGACCAAATAGAAATCCACCAGGAAGAAGTGGGAACATTTCAGAGAAGTAGACAGAACCTGTGGAAGTATCAAGATGAAAGAGAAGTGGAAAGTGCATCCAGTGTGATCCATCTAATGAGATTATAGTAAGAGTTCAAGGACATGGCAAGAGATGAGCTGATGGGGTAGGTAGAGGATAAAGTTAAGGAAATGCTCTTTATTCCCAATTGGTATTTAATTAGTAGTAGTTTCACTGTAAGTTTCCATGTTCCATCCGCTTGTACTACTCAAAGTCTTTAAACCAATCAGTTAATTATAAGGTCTCTAAGGAGGTTGCTGTGAAAAGAAACAAAGGGTTGAATTTTTTAAGTGAACATCCAGCCTCACCCACCCTCTACATCAAGAAATGTTTTTGCTTTGAAAGTTCAATCCTTAAAATATTGACTTTTCTAAAAAGAAGGGCACACTCTAAGCTAGAAAAGGTTAAATCTGGAGAACTTCAATATTATTTATAGACTTATTGCCTTTCCCGGCCAAATATTCCTCTGGGCACTCGTCAATATCTACAAAAATAGTTAAATCAATCAGTATTTTTGGAGAAGAATCGGTCTACTTGATTTTACTTTCTAGTTAGCTAAGAGTTAATCCCAAGACCCTTTTGGTTTCTACTCTGGAAGCTAAGATTTCTTGTAAAATAAAATAGTATACTTTTCTGTCTCAACAGAGCATTATGACAAATCTTTATTTAATGCCTGAGGGTTTTCAGAGCTCACAGACATTGTTTTGAGCATAAGTTTATAACTTTAAATTTAGAAACTAGAAGAATTTAACATGTATGGAGCACTGTACTATGTGTCAGGCACTGACCTGGCATGTTAAAAACGTTGATCTACACTCTTTCAAATGTAAGTATTATTATCCCCATTTTCCAGAAAAAAAGAACCGAGACCTCAAAGCATTAATAAATTGCCCCATGTCTTAAAACTACCTCAAGGTCATCCCAAATCCCATGGTCTTTCCTTTGAACCTGAGCTTCAGATAAACCCCTTAAAAGTAGTTTCAACACAGGGCTTTATCAACACACCTGAGAGTTAGAGATTTCCCTCAAAACATGCCCTAAGGTGCCAGATCCAGGTGGGGTGGGGAGCAAGCAGGTATGCTTTGCTGTCTTCTAAATTAATTTTGATATACCAAGTAATTTTTTTGAGAAAAACTCTGATTTCAGTTTCTGTCCTTATGGTTGCCTATTTATAATAATCAGAAAATGAGGAAAATACATATTTTCACTTAATTTAGTTTAGAATAATCAAGTGTTTTATTTATTTTGCTTTTGAATGAATTCTCTAGTTATAACAGGTCCTATGGATTAAATGCAGTCTATAATGAGCTAACTTAAAATAAAATTCACAAATATGAATTTAAGCTTAAAACAATCTTTGTACAAAAATATTACAAGATTTCTAATCTTTCATCTATTCAGACTGCTGACCAAACTCTTCTGTACCCCCACAATGCTATACTTTATGTGCTGTGACATAGTGACTAATCAAGTGATCGTTCATTTATTCTTTCATTCATTAGTGTATTGAGTTCCTGTGATGAGCTTTGGTAGTAGAGAGGACTGCAAACCTCTTTACCACCCTCATCATTCTCCTTTCTGAACACTTTCTATTCCTTCCCTTTACCACTGTCGATGGAAACTTGAGAACTCTCAAGTTGTGCCACTTCTTTCCTGTGGATGAGAGTTCTGAGAAGTTGAAGGTGCCCAAAACTTTCCCTCCTAAAAATGGAGGAACTTACTATATTTGACCTACTTGCCTGCCTAGGTCTTTCTCTCTGGGTTCATCGCAGTGAAAACTAAATAATCCACCATTTACCTTGTTCATATTATTTTCTCAAATATCACACATAGATGGGGTAGGCAGTCACCTGCACATTATAATCTAAGGTGCAGACTGTAAATACTTTCTATAAGAAGCTGTCACATGGCTAAAGTGCCACCTGTGGGCACAGTATGTCCCTCACCTTATGAGTGAAGTAGTTTATCAGATCATCAGCCTTCTTTCTTGGGTCCCAATGAAATCACAGGGTTTACTGAGCAAATGTGAGTTTTGGGGTTGGTTCATTCGCCACCCGCTCACCAGGGAAGGAGAAAGAAGACCAAAAGAAAAGGGAAGAAGCAACTGGAAAACAGGGGCATAAGGCTCCAAAGACAAATATCACCCTCTTTGCTTTTCAAAGATCCCCTCCCCCCACTAGTGCTATTATCTTACCTCTAAAGCACTTTAAATATTACAGAATATTTATTCTTGTCTCCCAATCCCTGGTACCTGTGCATTGGTAACCAGCCAGCATCTTCCAACCTGGTGCGTGCTAATTCTGCTAATTTTTAGTTCACTTAATCTTCACTGGAAATGTTTTCTCCAGGGCTTTCCCTCCAACTTTGGAAGGCAGTATTCACTGGATGTGCCACAATAAGAGCTGTTTTGTCCTTTTGGAGATGAAATCAACATAGATCATCTAATGTGAGTTCTTTGTGTCTCCAGCAACCATATTTAAAGCTCACAGAGAGATGGCACAGTTATGTTATACCAGGCCCCCGAAATAATTTCAAGAAAAATTTCAGTTAGTTTAGTAGAATCTTTGTTTGGGTGCTAATACACCATGTAAGACCTCTAGATGACTAGAGATAGTGCTGGTCTTTTTTTTATGTTAAGCCAGATTTCATGAACGTGTATATGTAGAACACTAATTCTTAATTACCTGGAACAGCAACAAAAAAAATCTGTATTTCAATAGGTTAGGAGTATGCTTGACCAGCCAGAGTTAAACTTATTTATTGTCTCCTAAATTTCACAGTATCTTTAAAATGCTATGTTCTTTGTGACTCTCCAAGAAATATTCTATAATAAGCAATGTTTTTCAATCTTGGTATGTGACCTTGGCAAGTTATTTTATTTTTGATGATATTCCAAAATTAGGAGTTTAGACTAGATCACTTAAATAGTACCTTCCATCTTTAACCCCTTAGAGTCTATGATGCCTTTTCATTGAAACAAAGGTTTCTCCTTGAAATATTACCTATCACTTTTCACCATTATCTAATAAAAATCCCTTCTCAGCTCCCGGTGTTACTGTGGTGCATCAGCACACAGAGGAGACTGACTATTAGGGAAGCTCCTGAGAGAAACTGTATAATCACTTCCAATCGGGTGTGTGTGTGTATGTGTGTGTGTGTGTGTGTGTGAGAGAGAGAGAGAGAGAGAGAGAGAGAGAGAGAGAGAGAGAGAGAGAGAGAGAGAGAGAGAGAGAGAGACTGATTCTTCTTGGGACTATTATTAATTGGGATAACAATAATAACTCTATTTCTTTTTGTTCCTTTCCACCCTTCACACTTTTGGCATTGATCTTTACCTGAAATTACATTTTCTGTGACAATTTGCTTCCACCCAGTACATCTGGTATCTGGCCAGTAACTGTAAATTGATGCTCCCCACTCTAGTGTCTGACTTGGGAAAAAAGGTAGGGGGATGGGGGAGCAGAGGAACTGTGGCTGCAGAGACAGACACTGCTGAGACGTTTAAAATGCACACTCCCCTAATAGGAAACAGAGCAGACTGTGTTAGAGAGAAGGGGAATGAGAGAAGTAGCTCTCTGTGCATGTGGGCGGGGGCGGGAGCAGCTACCAAAGGCTCAGGACTCAGCAGGGAGGCCTGGAAGGATGGAATAGGAGCGGGGTTGCCTGATAAGATAGCGATAGAAAACTACGCGATAAAGGAAGTCAGGCCCGCAGCAGCTAGTCTAGGAAATAGACAAAAAATCACCTGACGCAGACAGCAAAGGGTGACAGAAGCCAGGCAACCAGAGAGCTCAGTAAGGGAGGAGGGCCTGTAAGGTGCAGGGTGGCATAGAGGGGTCGGATGGGAGCACCGTTACCTTGCCAACTTCCAATTAAGATGTACATCTTTTACTTAAGGGGAAACCACTGAGGCATTCAGCCCACCAAGCTAGTGGCTGGTTGGCTAAGATGTATTTAACCTTACAGGTGGAAAGATTCTCCAGAAGGAATTTGGCACGGAAAAAAAAAAAAATGCTGTTTATACCAAGGTCTTATTATAGAAAAAGAAATTGGAAAGCATTTCAGCCCCTGCTCTTGTTACTATAGAACCTTAAGCAATTAACTGAAAGTTTTCCATACATTCATTGAGTCGCTGAACAAGAACTTATGGAAAAGCTATTGTGTTCCAAGTTGATGTGGAAAGGCCAGTCGTACTAGGGATAAAATGGGAAACAATTCAGAGGGCATGGTCTTAAGAAATTTGCAGCAGGAATTTTCCTCGTGTAGACTCGACAAAATTCTTGCCTTGCCTCTTTCACAGGTTTATCTTAAGGATCTTAGTGGCAATAGTGGATGTGGAAGCAATGCTGTAAAATACTGAAAACAATACAAACAGGAAAAAATTAATATCATTATCCATGTAATTTTTTCATTTTTTATTAAAATATAATTGACATATAACTGTATTAGTTTTAAGTGTACAACATAATGATTTGATACATGTATATATCGCAAAATGATTATCACAATTAGTTGACATCAATCACCACACACAGTTACAAAATTTTTTAATCCATGTAATTTACAGTTTTAATACTTTAGGTCTGAAGTCACTGAAATTCAGTTCTGTACCTTTGCTCTTGATTTCTAAATAATCATATTGAATGCCACTTACCATGAAAGGAACTAGTGCACATCTTCAAAAAATCATTAGTCATCTGATTCTGATGTGTTGTATTAATGCCCTCATTATAACTAGTGGGGAACTAGCCTAAGGGCAAAGTCCTTTAAGTCAACCTGAAATAAAAGGTATTGCTGTGTCTGGCGTGGAAATTATATTAAAAGCCACAGTCAATGGTGAAAAGGAACCAGCTCTCTAAACCCAAAGATTTTATACTCAACGTCCCTAGACCCTCTCAGATTCATAAGGTGTTCAAAGCAGAGATTGGGGGAACTCTCAGCTCTGTGTGCCAGATGGTGAGACCTACCAACAAGCTCAGGAAACACCACACCCTCGGGGCTGTGCACCTGCCATGCACTTCCCCATCCCTGGGAGTTTGCCAAGGGGCTATCAGCACCCTCACCAAGCACACTTTTACTATGATGGTGGGCGCTGGGAATGTGTTAAAGTGACATAAAAGATTAGGCTTGTCCCAAGCTTACAATCATTTACACACTTCCAGCCCACTGCCCGTTGACCTTGATGATAAGTTTATTTAATTGTGGTAAAATATACATAACATAAAGTTATCATCTTAACCTTTTTGAGTGTACAATTTGGTGGCATTAAAAACATTCATACTGTTGTGAAACCATCACCACTATGTGCTATCCAACTCCAAAACTTTTCATCTAAAATTCCATTCCCATTAAACAATAATTCCCCATTCCTCCCTCCCTGCAGCCCCTGGTAACCAACATTTTACTTTCTGTCTTTATGAATTTAACTATTCTAGGTACCTAGAGTGGAATCACACAATAGTTTTCCTTTTTTGTTGTTGTTGTTGTTTTGTTTTGTTTTGTTTTGTTTTTGCTTGTATAACATAGCATAATATTGGTGAGGTTCAGTCATCCATGTTGTAGTCTATGTCAGAATCTCCTTTCTTTTTGAGACTAAATAATATTCCATTGTATGTATGTATGTATGTGTATGTGTGTGTGTGTGTGTGTGTGTGTGTGTGTATAAATAAAATATTTGTTTATCCATTTATCCATCACTGGACATTTGGGTTAGTTTCACTTTTTGACTATTGTGAATAATGCTGCTATGATTGTGGATATACAAATATCTTTGAAGTTCCTACTTTTTATTTTTATAAATGTGATTTTAGCAAAATGAGCATTTCTCCCTGTCAAATTCAGAAAAGATGTTCCTTACGCAAGACCAGTTGTAGCACACTGAGGCCCTACTGCAAAGGACATGGCAAGAAGTCAATGATTCTTAAAGAAACCTCCAACCTGAGACAAGCTTGCTGACTTGAGAGGTCTGTTTTCACTAGGGAGCTGCTCTCTGAACCCGTCTGCATGTGTACCAGCTTAGACTTCAAGTTCTTATGCAGTTGTACTTGGGTTATAATATAGCAGCCAACAGCTTAAACAGAAACAATGTCCTGGGTGATTCTGCTGTGAAACATGCCTCTCTATGTTGGATTTAGAGTTTGGGCTGCTTCGGAAAGCTGTCCAAGTCGACTTCCCCAAACACAGCCTGAAAGTTTGGATCATGAAAGATACTGCCTGTCAGTTTCAACTCTAAGCTCCCCAAGTTTTACTCTTGGTAATAAAAATGTCCAGTTTAGGAACTCACTTCCCTTGGTCATGACTTTCCTTTGTTAGTGTTCCATAATCTATCCAAAAGATATACATTGAAGAAAATTTGAGATCATTATTTTTAGTGCTGACAGTTATATTTGGCAGTTTCGGGGATAAAGATAAGTCAATGAAAAGGAATCAAATCCTTTTACAATACCATCTTTGACTCTTCAGCATCTTTAAGTGCTACAATTCACTTGTATTGTCACTAAAATAATTTTTAAAAAAGAGAGAGACAGAGAGCACGCACACACGTGCACACACACACCAGAAAGAGTGCCAGCACCTTGAGTTCAATCAACTAGAAGTCAGGAACACTAAGTGTCTCCATTTGTAAAATGGTAATAATAATCGTCACCACCTGCTTCCCAGGGCTGGTGTATGGGTTTGTGTTCATTTCTGAGAGGGGTTTGAGATCCTTGAGTGAAAGGTGTGATGCACAGTATTATAATTCCCACCACAGGGTAACATATGGAGAGGGAAAGAAAGTGTATAGATACGTATGTTTCTGTTTAAACTCTGTGTGCAATTCTGACTTTTATCTTATTTTGCCTTTAAGCTAAACTGCATGGGTCACATTTAGAGCATATGTTGTTATCATTCGCCTTTTTTTGCTCGAGAAATTGAGTGAATAACGGGTATTGTTTCCCTATTTGCCGTGGTTAGAGTTGTTGCACGTTTAGAAATTTCTGACTCAACCTACAAAATAGCAGATTCTCTTATTACTATGCTGAAGGTGAGGGGCTTCAGTTTATGATTCTCCCTGTTCTATGGATATTATAGATCTAATTTTGAATATTTTGAAATTGCAAAATATTACTTTACAAGTGAAAAATTCTTTTCACCTTCCTTGATAAAAAGAGCGAACAATGAAACCATCACACTATGGGTTACCCATATGCCTCTCACGCACAGCCTCTTAATTGGTCTAATGTGCTTTACACTTTTTGTTTTTTCCTTTAATGAGCTTTCACATTTGTGGTATTATATTTTAAACCTTTGCTGAGGACCCATAAGTGTGCTTAGGGAAGAACCTACACTTCTGCAGAAGGCCTCTTTCCCCATTTGATTTTAATTAGAAACCAGGTGGTATAAACCCAAAAGGTTGGTGGTGTTCCTTGGATGTAAGATGTGAAATAGGTTTAAGTAACACTGTATTAGTCATGAGGCAGAAATGGAGTAATGTTGACATGACTTGAAAGTAGCATTGTTGAGTAAATGAATATGTGAGAAGCACTTGCTAAACTAAATGAGTTTTGCAGTTGTATGCACATTTGTGTAATCCTGTTTATTGATGCCTGAAACAATTTGCAAAATAGAAACAAATCCATGACGAAGAAATATGTTTGGAATTATTTGTTTATATGACAATTTAAAAAAACACACACAGGAATCCAACTGCCACATTTCATGCACTAAATATACCATATGTAGAAGCTTCCCCTCAGAAAATTCAACAGCAACCTTTACTGTCTGATGCAGAACAATAAGGAATAACCTGTCTTTTACTTGCTCTCTCAATCATTTTCAACATGAGAGTTAGTTTTATAAAAATTTTGTAGTCAAACAGGCTATCAGGATACCTATATTATTGTTTTTATAAGCTGACAAAGAAATATCTAATTTTTCTGAATGCAATGTGAATAAGAGTAATATGTCTCTAATGGAAAAATATATATTTGCAAATTTTTCTGAAAATAATCTAGGTATATTTAAGAAATATATATAAGCTTACAATGGGCCAGGCACTCTTCTTAAGTACTCTGCAAATATTAATTCCTTTAGTCTTCGTTCTAATTCCTTGGTCACTATGCTTATTCTCAGTTGACAGAGGAAATTGAGGCACAGAGAAGTTCAGTAACTTATTCAAAGTCATATAGCCAGTAAGTAGGGAGCCAGAGTTCAAAGGAAGGCAGTCTAGCTCCAGTGTTCATGCTTTAACTATTACACTGCTGCCTCTCCACAGAGTAAAGCCTCCACATTTTAGGAATTTTCTTTTTTAGCAGATTCAGGTTCCTGGTCGAATTTGTCATCTAGACACCAGCATTTTATTTTGGGAGCTCAGATACTAGACGCAGTCTGCATCTGCCTACTGGCTGTCCCTGGACCTGAAGGATTCTCCTTCTCATACCTATTTCTCTGGGCTCTACTTTTGTGGAAGAACACTTGTTGCTGTCTGACTCACTTAAAAACTACAAGTAGCCTTAGCCCTGCCAGCTGCAGTCCCAGACTGGATCACTTCTCCAGATTTGAGGTTAATCAACTGCAAATTCCATTAGCTTCATACAGGGTGAAAATAAAGAACAGACGGCTTCACACGGGAGCCAGAAGTCAGGTGCAGATCTTCCAGGCTGGCCTGCAGGTATCAGTTTTTTACCCCTGCCTCAAAGGAACAGTGCCTTCAGTAGGGAGACAGATCAAAGAAGGGCTGTTGCAGAACACCTCTGCCACTGGAAAAGCTCTCAGAGTGTACCTTACATAGACCCACAGGCGACTTTTTTTTTTTGCTGGAAAGAGGTAGAATTGGAAGCTCCTGTTCATCCTATTCTGGCTGCTGTGAGAACGTTTCCTAGGTGCACTTTGGTATGCTGCCGTGGTGGGTATGTGGTGCTGACAACTGACAGCTCTGCCTGCTAGACAAGATGGCCAAGAGTTAGGTTCAGAAAGGCTGTTGTGCCTTGGAGGTGGTCTTTACTTGAGGCTTTAGGCTTCTTTTCATAAGTCTTGGTGTAGAATGTCTTTAAAACACAAAACGAAAGCCATTTTCCAAAGATTGCTGATGTTTTCCAAAGAAGAACAAAAGTGAACTTGCTAGGACATATTCAAATACAAGCTGTTAGTTTCTCATTAATCTAAGTTGACCAACAAAAGCATTGCTGGTAGAATGAAAGAAGCATTATATAGCAGTGTTGAGTAAGTTAGCAATGTCCTTAAAAATGCACAGTTCTATTGGTTTCCTTGTGGGAAGCTTCCCAGTGATCAGGTGAGAGTTCAATTTCCGTTTGACTTTTTAAATGCCACATGGTCATTGTTTACACGCTTTTCACTTTCCCTGAATCCCTGCCCCATGCCATTGGCTGGGTTACTGTTTTGCTTTTATATTTCCCCTCGTTTAATTGCTTATTTCTTTCCACCCCCAGATTAAGGAAAATATTGTCACCGTTAAAACAGAAGAAAAACGCAATAACCCCATTGCTGGGAACTTGTAAGCTAACCAACTCTGATCACAAGTGGCCTCTTTCTAATCATAGTTTGTGGTGGAATGAAAGATGCAATTGTCTGGAAGGGATGAATATGGGATCCATGCTGGCTTGGGGTCAAAGGTCATCACATGCAAAGGTCCCTTTCTCTCTGGCACAGCTCCTTTTGTATAGCATAGTTTGGCAGCTATCTTCTTGCACTTCGGCTACCTGCCAGTGCAGCTGGTACTGTGTCTGGTGCAGACAACAAAGCGTCACTCAGCAACCAGCAGCTCTGCATGGGGCCGCTTTTCTCAAATGACAAAGAAAGATGGGCTATACATTCTACCATCGCTGCCCATTAAAAGGACTCTTAAATTGCATTACTACAAGTTATTGTTAATTATGTAGTAGTCACTGGAGCTGTAGGAGCTTTCTGGGGAGGATAGCTCAACTAGATGCTGGGGGAAGAGGAAGCAAGCAGGGAGGGTGATGGTTGGGAGAAGGGGTTGCATGGAACGAGAACTGGTGGTAGGGAAAAACAACTCATCTGCCGCATAAAATTGAAGCAGCATGAATAGGGTCAGTCCTTGGTTCTGACAAGCAGCTCTGGAGGTTAGTAACATAGCCGATGAAGGAGGAATCAGGCAGTTGAAAGAATCTTTGACACAGTTAGGAAATTGCCCTGCCCACCCCCATTCAAAAAGCTGCTTTGCAGGTTTCCAGCATTTTCATTTAAGAATAATTTTAAGCAATTTATCACTTGGCTGTAATGTATTCGCTCTGGGCTGAAATCAATAAGTCCTGCAATGTGGAGATAAGGCCTGTTTGAAGGTTGGGGAAAGAGGACCAGAGGTTGCCTATTGTCAAATAGCCAGAAAATTAAAATTAAAGTGATATGTTTACCCCATTTGGCCATCTGGGGTAGAAATGGTATCTGGGGCTCCTTGGGTATTACCCAATTTCTCAAGGGTAGATTCTTTGAGGTATATTTATAGCTAGGGTTCCACTCCATCCACTGTTTTAGAAATCAAATGAATATAGCCAGCCATATGCCCTCAAACTAGGAAAAGCCTCTCTACTATTTCTGTTGAATTCCTTTGTACTGTTTGAGTCAGCATTTGTTTTCTCTTGCTGTCCTTTCCAACGATTCCTAAGGCAATAACTGGGGTTTTGAGATCTGGTCATTGAGTTGCTTGTCTCTCCCCAAAGAATAAAAACACAGTTTTCGAAAGGGTTGAGCGTGGGGCTTTATCAGCATTCTTTGGCTTACTTTGAGGTTTTTGGCTATTGAAATGAGACGATGCTGCTCTTGAAATGTCTGGCAAGTTTTTCACGATGTGTACCAAACTCTAGCAGAGAGAGGATCCCAATTTGATGTAATTTCATTACAACAACACAGCAGCACGACTTTCCGCTCCTCCCCATCCCCCATGCTTCTCTACCCCCCTTCCAACCCCCACACTCCAACCCCCTCCTGCCAATCCTCTTCAGATTAAAAGAAAATCCAAGGGAAACAGGACACAATGGGGGCAGATGAAAGTCCACAGTCTTTAGTTTCTATCTTTCCTTCTTGTGTCTAATTTTCCGCTTCTTGGTTGTTCTGATCTCAGCTATTTGCAATAGTTATATATAATTTAACATTATACAAAAGTATTGTCATATCAAACATAGTGAAATGGATTCCAAAAACACCATCTGGTATTTGGGAATGCACTGTGAGTTGGGAACGTGAGAAGAGATATTCTTTGCCACTTTGCTTGGGACCCAGCCATTAGCAGTGTAATTGCCAAGAAAAGGTGACAGGCTCCAGGCTTAAAACAAGTGGGTTTCTCCCCCCCTCTTGCCTATTAACTCTTGTGAGTCCTAAACCATATTAAAAAGGACTCTGAGGACAGAGCAATTAAAAAAAAGAGAGAGAGAGAGAGAAAAGAAAGAAAAAGTACAGTGGAAGCTGAATTTTAAAAACAGAAAAGACCCACTATGTTGTTATTATTATTGTTTTATGAAATAAGTAGCATAAAAGGAAACAAAATGAGTCAGGGACAGGAGGGTGGGGATTGGGGATCGGGTTAATTGTACTTTAAAGTTATAGGATTTTTCAGTGGATTTGCATGATGAGAGTTTTAGCCTAAAGCTCGCTTCAAAATCCTCATTAGTTCCTCTAATCCACCTAAAATTATGAAGACCTAGATTGTGAAGGTCATCTGTGATGATTCAAGCCTATTTAATGTCATGGAGGTTTGTACCCACATCTCTATAGGAAAAAGAATGAATAACTTTGAATAATCTTCTTATCTACAGTTTCAAGGACTGCCATGTGAGAGAAAAGAAGAAACATAGACTGTACACTTTTACAGACCTATACCAGTTTGAGATGAGAACAGTTTTTTAAAAAATAAATTCATCCTATGTAACAAGGAAAAGGAGTTACCCTACTGGATAGAAATAGAGGACGTCTTAGCAGGAGATAAAAAATAAGGGTACAGCAAGGAAAAAAAAAAAAACACTTAAACCTCTCATAGCTATGTTCAATCTGGCATTTACAACTTGGGTTTGTATCTGTTTCCAACTACAAAAATAGTTTACAAGGGTCACAGTCATTTTTTTCCACACAGTGTGTCAGAAGTTGGGATGTGCAACCCAGAACTGCCATTCCATTACACAGAATAAAATGATATCTGGTGGGTGGATCGAACGCTTGCCAAAGAAGACACAGTGAAAGCTAACCCTCTCAGTCTAGCTCCTGTTTTTAAATATTTATATCTCTGGCAGACTTTTTTGGGGTAGAGAAAACTGAAAGCTCTTTTGCTATCTGTCATTTCACCCAGGCAGAGGAGAGAGTCTCACGACTTGATTTTCCTCAAGTTTGGCACCCGGAACAGGCGATGGCATTTCTTCGGGGCGGTGAATTTCTCTTTGTGGAAAAACCGGCCAGGACCAAGGATTTTTACAAGAGCCAACAGCCACTTTCCATACCCGCCTGGGGCAGGGCCAAGTTCTTATTAGCACTGCTGTTACAGTTCAGGCCTACTTTGCAATGGGCCAATGCTGATTTTGGTCAGGATCTATGAGGAAACCTACAAGAGAAGCTGGCATGGTCCTAGGGTAGTAGGAAGTGGACAGTGCTATAAATGGGGCAATTTGACTACTTAGCTGGCTTTTATCATTACTTTTTTTGGTGATCATCAGTATTCCTCTTCTCACCCCAACACCCCCCTGATTTCCATCTGCAAGGAATCAATCACCAAAGTTAATTGACTACTGCTTCCTTCTCTGTCTTACCATCACCTCTGCCACCTCCTTAATTCAGGGCCTGTAATATTTCATGAACTTTCTAACACTGTGGGGAAATTTTGTGGTGTGCATAGCAGTGAGCAAGAGAGTGATCTTTAGAATCAGATAGACCTGCATCTTAATCAAGTTACACAGCCTCTATCACAAAACAGTAAAGTAGCTCTTTTCTCATGGGAATGTTGTATAGAGTACATGAGAATAAAGGGCCTAGGGCACTAGTAGTCATCTAGTGAACACTCAGTATACTAAGATTATTGTTAATATAATCAATAAATGCACATGATTCCATCAGAAACCGTTTTTCTTATACAAGTGTTGTGTTAAGTGCTAGAGCTGCAGAACCTACCCCAGGGAGCTCTCCATCAGAATAGACTGGTTCATCAACTACAAGATAGCGTTTTCTTCTTCTATTCACATACCTATTAATTTCCAGTTTTTATAAGACTTTTCTACAATATCTTTTCACAATAACGATAACCACAATTGTAATAATAGTGACTATCTAAGTGACTATCTACTCAATCTTTGTCATGTGCCAGGCCCTATAATCATGTCTTTACATGTATTACCTCATTTCATGCTTTGGGCATATGCTGTTAACCATGATTACAAAAGAAAAGCTGGGGAATTGGAAAAACTAAATTACCTGCATGGGTATATATATCTGTTAGAATGTAAGAATCAATTAGAAGCAGGGATAATTTCCTTTTGTTTTCTTGGTGGGAGGGGTAAATTTAATTCAAGATTCTAGGCTTCTGTTACAATTCTGATAGTAACTAGCTTATAAGTTGTTTCAGACAGAGGCAGAATGAACCACAGGGGCCATACAAATTATTCTTTCGCCAAATATTTTTCAGCATTTACTATATGCTTTTGGATGTTTTGATAAACACACAAATGGTTCAACACAAATTCTTCCCTCAAGGGAAACAATATCCAGAAGAGTAAAGAGTAAACCTCCTTTACCGTGATATGCAGTAAAGGAGTGATATGTTCCGTTAGAGAGTTTCAGTAGATGGCATATCTGAACTGCATTACCTCAAGCTAGGACTCAGCCAAAAAAGGATATCAGGAAGGATTTGAGCACAAGTGATAATAAATGTGCAGAAATGATGAGGAAAGGTGTTCCAAGTGGAGAGAAACATATGAACAGAAGACCAGAGGTAGGAATGGGTCATATGTGCACTGATAAGAGTTCAGGGTAATAGACCCAGAAAAAGCTTTTGAGGATATGAACCTGGATAGTCAGTTAGGACTGAGCGGAGAGGACGGATATCAGAAAAAGTGGTGCCTTGCCAAATTTTATGCACAAATTTGTTGCTTAATAAATATTCCTTGATGAGGACAACATATGCTGTTACTTAATAAATATTCCTGATGAGGAAGACATGTGCTGAGCTGATGGAAAAAAAACATATCAGCCAGGGCTTGGTTTTCTATCAGCTCCCATGAAACCATTCATTCATTTAAGCATCCAAACATATTTTATAAAGCAGACACTGCACCAGACTAGGCTCTGAAAATACAAAGATGAACAAGATATAGCCTGTTCCTTGAGTCATTAGCAATCCAAGAGCAGAGGCAAGCATGTAACTCTAAATGGTGTCACGGGGCAGGACAATATTAAGAATCAAGATCCTTGGGGGCCTAGAGGGTGAAGTGCTAACATTGCCTGGAGCAGTGAGGGAAAGATCCCCAGAAAAGGTAAGATTAGGGCTCAGGGATGAAATTCATACTCTTCCTTCAAGTGAAAGCACTTTGTGAATCTAAAAAGCACTGTGCAAATGTTACCTGTCTTTTCTTACTCATTTTCTCAACCACAACTTCGAAGTTAAGTCAGCCCAAGAGGAAAGGAGGTCTTTATTTTTAGAGTTGGAGGAACTTCTTAAATATCATATGGTTCACTGGCTCTCAGAATGAATGAGTGGATACATATGTGTAAGTATATGTGTGTATGTCAATTTAAATGTATATATTGCTATTATTTTGGCAAAATGTTATTTTACAATTTCAAATCAATAAGATTTACCTCTTCAAGTTCCACCATAAAGAAGCTATAATTTTATTCAGATAACTGAAATATTTGATATTGGAGTGATAGATGATATTTGCAATAATATCAGCTTCAGTATTGCCTTTATTTGGATATTTTGTTTTGAATACATGGCCTCACGAAAATTCTGATTGTACTGGTAAGTAGCGAAAGTGGTGACATCTGTGGGCTTTTTGTTTGTTTGTTTGTTTGTTTGTTTGTTTTTAACAGCTTGACTCAAAATCTCAAGATACTCTTTCATTTAATCTAGGCCAGAAGCTTTAAGACAGGATAGCGAGACATTTCAGTTGCAAAGTTGAATCAGTAACAACACTTATGATGGTTCTCTATATTCTTTTACATAAATATGAAAAGCAGACATGAGGAGCCTAAAAACTTACACTAGCACTAACATCGTCTGCAATATAATTCATGGAGATCAGCATGTCTTGAGTTCATAAGCTGCTGAATTAGAATGTTACTGCTTGATAAAAGGATTGGCCAAAGTAACTGATTGGCTAGTTACCTGGCGTTTATTTGGGGTACTTGTGACTCACTCATACAATTTTAGGTTAAAAGTCTGAATTCTGGAAAGACCATTGCAGAGCTGCAATCTTCCTAATCAATGACACATTTACGAAAAATTAGAATGTATATGCATAAATGTATTATTATTTTTAACATCAAAGAGACTTTGTCGGTAGTGAGATTACTGGCCATTTGTGTTTTATTCAATTTGTCTTTTTCTATATTAAAATTTTGATAAGAATTATTTTTAAAATAAAATAAAACATTCATATAGATTGTTAATATTTTCTTCTGAGCTAATACAAAAATTAGTAGCCTAGCAGCTCAATAATCATGTTGGTGGTCTCTAATACAAAACATACATACATATATCTAATACAGACTTTAGTATATTCATGGATTTTTATTTCAATTTTCAAATAGTCAAAAATGACATTTGCATCTAACACAGCCACAACAAAACAATTTAGTTCTATAAAAATACAGTTTGAAAACTAATAATAAACTCCTAGAATTTCCCAATGGATCATGCACGAGGTAATTTTTGGTGGTACATAAACATTTTTATGTTAAGAATAATATATTTATTGAAATGTGTATTAAATATTAGTTCCATTTTTTATGATGATACACATTTTACTTTACTCCTAAGTGATTTATAAAATTAAGAAAAGTTGGTTAAATTAAAGAAAAATGTTGAGTAACTAATAGCACTGGCAAATATAGAAAAAATTATGAAGATAATAGAGAAATGATTAAAGTTTGGCAAACCCTAATCTAATACCTCACACTTGTCAATCCAAATAGAGAAATAAAAGACCAAAAAGATATTCTTTGGTAGCAGATGAGGGCTTGCCCTCATTTGTTCTCATTCCAATCCAGAAAGACTAACTTTTTCATGCTGCAAGAGTTGGATCAGTATGCTCAGCCCCCAGGTTTAATGGCTTTGTCATGTAACATATGCGACAAATCAAAAAGACTCTAAATCTAATTGACAGTTTAAAGATAAACCAAGACCAAATGTCTGTAAGTGCACATTTTGGGGGCTTCCCTTAGTATATCTGGATATTTTCAGTTGCTAAATATGGAAAACAAGACTGAAATAGACTAAAAATATAAATATTATATAAATATTACATGTTATATATAAATAAGACATAACATATGAAAGACTCTTGTAATTGAAAGTCCAAAGATAGTGTTGTCTTCAGTTATGGCTTGATCCAGCAACTCACCAGTCCCCCAGTTTTTGCATTCTGCCTTCCTTAGAATCCTAGGGCAAGAATTTTTCCAAGTTACTTCCCCATTTATATTTAATAAGAAAGAGTCCCAGAATTCCCCCCACACACACAAAAAAAAGAGTAATTCTTTGGATCCATATAAGTCCTATGGCCCATCCTTAAGCCAAAACTGTGGTCAGAAGATAGAAGACACTGCTTGAATTAACTCAGTCACGAGTTCCACACCTAGAGTGGAACCTGGAACCACTGGGATCTCTATTGGGCAATTTGAATCTGTTGGGATTGGAGATAGGTACGAATAAAGGCTGGCAAGGCAGCTATGAAATCCCACTATAGCAATAATGTTACTGTAATGGAAAGTCTTTAGGCTTTGGATACATCCAAAGGATGTGTCATATTTTGGGGAGGTATTTATAAAGTGTTCATGTGCAAGGAGAAAAAAGTGGTGTACCTCCCATCACCTCAAGCGCTCATGCATGGCCAATGTCCACAAGGATACCTGTGAATTTCTCCTTGTTTAATACCACTTTGGGAGTGTATTTCCTCACTACATTCCAGGCTAGGCCATTGACCTACTTAAGAATTGACTAACTAGTGGTTTTTTGGTTTTTTTTATGAGAGGGTATGGTAGAGGGAAAATCTAATAGTGTTATCTGGAAGCCAAAAGGAAAAGAAAAAAACATAGTTTTGATATTTGAGGTAGAGGTAATTTAAATGTCTCTGAGATGCTAGGAGCTGCTTTCCAGAGAAGGTGTTGGCTCTCTCCTAGCTTCCCTGTTAGTTTAGGCTTCCCACGAAGCACACACTATAACTCCCTACTGCCCCTAGAAAAGAAACCTACCCCAAGAGTAGACCTTTCACAGTTCAAATTTTTCCCTGTGGAAGTGAGACCACATTTTAATAGTAGTCAAAAAGATGTCATTCCCATGTAGGTGAATTTCATTCAAAACTGGGCAGGTGGAGAAGGATTTGGGAAAGTGTTGAATCTTTTTCAAAGCCTTTTGAAAACGTACATGTTTCAAGGCTGCTTTTGACCTTTATAATTGGAAGGTTGAGAATCATAGTCAACTAAATTGCTTTGAACAGGGGCCATTCACTTAAATTATTTCATCCAACCCTCACAGTAAGCCTCTGAGGCATATGTTTACCCCCATTTTACAGTTAAATAAAAAGAGGCCCAAAGGAACTAAATGAATTGTTCCCTATCATTCTGACAGTAGGCTGTTGCGTGACCTTGAGCCAGTCCCTCTTTCTCAGAATTCCAGCTCTCTGTAAAATGAGGCCCTTGGCCTTAGAAATGCCTTCCCAGCTGCCTCCAGCCTCTCAGGCCTCAGAATGTCTGTGTCGAGGCCTCCTCTTCCAGTCTGTGAGGTCCAAATCCTGG
Organism: Eidolon dupreanum; assembly: GCA_028627145.1. Lineage (NCBI taxonomy): Eukaryota > Metazoa > Chordata > Mammalia > Chiroptera > Pteropodidae > Eidolon > Eidolon dupreanum. The sequence goes on from CM053502.1 coordinate 36,764,421, forward strand.
GCAGATGTCTCTCACCATATGCTGGGGGTGATTTAACAAGGCCAAATGGGCAGCCCCGTGGTTAGAGGCGCTCTCCATTACATACACTCCGGTTGCTGCCGCCTGCTCGGCTGTCCCAGCCCTCGCTGCTCCTTCTCTGAGGCGGCAGCCTGCAACTGCAGATGCCAAGCAGCGGAAGATATTTTTAAAGCTACAGCATCTGGCTCCTTGGCAGCCTCCACCCGCTGGTGGGCCGGGTGTTGTGGAGTTGCCCCTGGGCACTTCACATGGTTTGGCATCTGATCCATTGTCTGAGCTGCCTTTTAGAGAAAAGCTTTTATTATGCACTGGGGGTCAGGGTGAGGGTGGGGGTAGGGAAGGGGTGGAGTGGTGGGGAGTTCCCCTGAAACCAACTTTTGATTATAACCTAGGTCTCCCTTCTCAATGACATCAATATGTCTCTGGATCTTTCGTAGTGGTTTTCTTTTTTTCTAAAAAATAAAAATAAATAAATAAATAAATTTTAAAAAGTGGTGAAAGAATGAAAGGAAGAACAGTTCCCCTCTGCCAGAATGGGTTTGAATAGAAAGCTGCTCAGTAGCTATGCAGCTGCCCAAATTTTGCCCACCGTGTCCACATTCTGACTAGCTCAGAACACAGATTTCTTGGCATTCAAACTTCCCTCAGGCTTGACTATTCCTCAAATGTCTCCCCGGGGAGGTGGAGGATTTCTTTTTTCATATTTTTTTTCTCTTTTTGCAAAAGACTCAGAAGCTTCCTGTCTACATCCAAATAACCATTCAAAGGTAGGGGGTGGGGGAAGATATGACACTTAATTCTCCCTGGCAGGCTGTATTAAGTTTTTTCTTTTTCTTAGAAAGGTGCATTTAAGGGAACACTCACTCCCAATCCTGGAAATTCAGGCTCAGGGACTTGGCCCTGTTTCAGAACACCAGTTTGAAGATGACTGCAAGTGAGGATTTTAGGCCTAGTGACAAGAAAATTATCTCAGTTGGGGCAACAGGCTCCTGTGTCACAGGGCTGGGCAAGGCACCAACCTGCCTCTCACCCATGACTTGGCAAGAGCTCCAAGCGTGGTCTTTTCTCCAGCCAGCAGGCAGAGGGAATCCACAGGCTGTGGCCACCAGTGGCCAGGGATGACCACTGAGGACCCAGCTGAGTTTGGCCAGAGAGTTATTTTTAAGTAACTGGCATTTATTGGTCATGGTGGTCTCCTTGCCTCATTCTGCTACAGGACTCAGGAAGTCATTGACCCCACCAGAGCAGGGGTCTGTACCTGGCATGGGTAGCTGAGGGGAGGAGAGGAAAGGAGGGTTGCATTTCTTCCACTTATGCTCAACGGGAAAATGGCAGTATCCTTATCTGATGAGTAAAATGGAAACACTTACTCCGTACAGTTCTAAGTTCTTTATACATAATCAGCCTGGTTAATTCTTATCACACTGATGATGAAACTGGGCCTTGAGAAGTAAAATAATTTATCCAAGATCACCTGGCTAACATGTGATGGACCAAGAATTTAAACCTAAATACTCTAGCTCCAGAATCCACATTCTTGACCATAAAATAAAGTATGGTAAAAATTAAGTTTGACTTAAGTTTTGATTCAACATTGAAGACCAAACTCAACTGTGAGCTGTTGGTTCTTTTGGGTCAGCCTTATTTGAAATGAGAAGGTTTTATGAAAAGTGTTTAAACTAGGAAAGTATTGATTCAAAATATATACCCATTTCTAGCATTTTTACTGTGCTTGATGAAGTCTATCTTCCTTCTTATCCATGTTGACCAGAAAGTTTGAATAAACTGGCCAGCAGGAAAGAGCTTCATAAAAGCTATTTGAGCAGGAAGAATGGCCCCATCTAGGCACAGGCATTTCAGAATTTGGAGTGGCAGCAGAAAATTCAATTAAAGCAGGAGGTGCTTGAATTCATTTATTCATTAATTCATTCTAAATATTTATTGAGTACCTTCTCTGTATCAGGCATTGTTCTGGATGTAGCAGACACAGCAATAGGGAAGGGGGATAAAGCAGTACCAGGTGAGGGAAGGTTTTCAATTTTAAATGAATTGTCAGGGAAATTGAGTCTGAAAAGTTGACCTTTGTGTAAGATCCTAAGGGAGGTGAATGATAAGCCTTGTGGGTGCCTGGGGGAAGAGAGGGAATAGCCAGTGCAAAGGCCTAAGGTGAAGAAGCATGTTCAGTATACTCAAGGAACATCAGGGAGGTCCATGAGGGCTAAAATAGAGTAAATAAGGAGAGAATGAGAGATGCGATCAGAATAGTAATGGACATAGGGGATATTATAAACATCACCTGTTTAAATAGCTTTGTTTAAGGAGATATTCCCAGCATACTCGGGTAAAGGAACAAAATATGAGTGATGGCATTCTCCAAGAGTCAAGAAACTAACAAGCCCGAAGGTCGCAAAAGAATGCAGTTGACCCCTACCTTGGCGTAGATTGGCTCTTCAAGACTTGAGATGTGTTTTGTAAAATAAGACTATAGGAATTGAGGCTTTTTTTTAAGTAGGAAGACAAATGCAGCAAACTCATAAGAATGACAAAGGCTATGCTCATAAGAAGAAAGGGGGTTCCTTTGTGACTTAATACTCAAAACAGTGCCTCCATTGCCTACTACTCCAATGCCTGTAATCTCATCATTAAATGTGTAGCTTTTTGGATTTCAAAGGCAATAAATGGAAGTGAGAGGGCACCAAAGGCAAACTTTACCGATTTCCAAATGCTGTCAAGTATTAGAATATGTTCATCCTCTCTTAACTTTGTTCTCTCAATTCTAAGTCCTCCTATCCAACATCTAGTAACCTCACATTCTTGGAAATGCCCATCAAGTATTATTATAGTTGGTTTCATAAAGTGGTCAAAGTTATTGGACCCCAAACCCTCACATTCAAAGGATGGTACAAAGAGTGTCCTCTATGCTTTATGTTTATTGTCTAAGGCTAAATGGGCAACAGTCCAACCAACCCAAGATTACATATATGTCACTGACTTTTACAATGGAGTTGTAAGTGCTGCTCTGTCACTCATCAGCTCTGTGACCTTTCTGAGTCTCAGTCTCCTTATCCATAAAATCAGAATCATAACTACTGCCTAGTAGAGATTTTGTAGAGTTTAGACTTAAAACCTATAAAGTACCTGGCATAAAGCAAAGCAGAGAAAAAAGAAGGAACTAATGAACTCATATCTCTGTCTTCATCTATAAGAGGAAAGTGTTGGTTGAATCATTCACTTGGAAAATATTTTGTAAGCATCATCTCTGTGATAATTGCTACACTAGCACCTAAAAGTCTCAATATTTGATTCCTTAAAAAAAAAAAAAAGTAAAGGATGAAAGTCTGAGGAACTCCCCGAAGGGTTTTAAGAAGGCCCACTGGATCACTGCATCACTTAAAGGTGAATTTCAGATCCTCTCCAGGGAAGTTTTTGCCTGGTGTGTTTTCCTTTTTAGTTTTCATTTATTGTTTTATTGCTATAATTCTAGCAAGTGTTTTAAATGATTTATAAAACTATGACATCACTTTATAAATGTAAAGTCCACAATATTTTTTTTGATGACCACGATATAATAAATATTCATTATTCTATTAACACTCTTTAATGCCCAGTAGGCCTTTCCCAGGGCTTTCTGTGAACTGTGTGGTCCCAGAATTCATTTAAGGAAACAAAGTGTCCACATTACTAGTGCAACTTACTATTTCTATAACATGCCAGGTGTGCAAAGTATTCTGTGATTTTTTTATAACTTCCTGGTCTGAGCACCAATATTTTGTTTACAACTATATTCTTATATTCTATTTTGACTGCATTCCCTCTTAATCTGCCCACTCCAGCTGTTCTGGACATCTCTCCATCACCCTAACCATATGCTTGTTCCCTCCACCTGGAATGCTCTTTCTCCACCCTTCATTAGTGAAATTTTTTCCACTCTTTATGAGTCATTTTAAGCATCACTAACTCAGGGGAATCTTCCATTAAAAATCTTTACTTCTTTTACACATGGCTTTGCACATTCGGGTTTCATTAATTATTTTCAATTCTAGCCATTACACTTTTCTCTGGACACAAGCTCCTTGAGGGCAGGGGTTTCATCCAGGGGAAAGGGCTATTTTCTCTTGGAACCTGACATAGCACGAGCTCAGAAAGGATTTCCCAAGTAACCACTCTCTGAGCCTCAGTTTCCTCAGTCAGAAAATCAGAGACTAACTATAGACAACATGAAAGGCCCTTTTGAGCTCTCAAATTCTCTAAAATGTAAATGCTATTCCCACAGGTGAGACCTTCTTGACTTTGCTGTCAAGAAACTTCTTCCAAATTTATACATTAACCAGGGAATACAGTAGGGGGAGAAGGTTAGGAAATCTCAGATTACTTATGAGAGGCAAAAAATAGCATTACAGTGGATGTATACAGTTTCGCAAGGAAATGAGCAATCTCTTCATTGATGGAATATGTGAAAGCTAAACTGGAAGGAATAATTAGATTAAATGGTGATGTAAACTGGAAAGGAAGCCTTACTTCCTGCACTGCACCAAATGTCTTACAGGTGTCAGTGGGACCCACCAGCTCAGTAATTAGTGTGTTTTAACTGTCTCCTCTTAACTCTGTACAAGTGATTGAAAACTGGAGTTTCACTGGGGCCCCTGGCACCAGAGAACATTTCGATGAAATGAGCTTTGTTCTTCATTACCAGGGATTCAGTGTAAATGAATATTGTAATGGCTTCTTTTTTACCCCACATGCCCCAGGGTTCTGCTAGTATGTGCCCCAGGAGCCTTATAACCCCAAATAGCACATATCCAAGGGTGCCCAGAGTGTGAAGCTGAAATGCAAAGCTCTGATTTCAGAGTTAGCAAAGTTTTGTCAGGATCTGGCTCTTCCACTAAGAAGGTGTACAATCTTGGAAAAGCCAAAACCTGAACTATCTTATACACAAAGGGGACATCATGACATTTCTGCTATATAGAGAAGGTTTCTGATACACAGTGGAGGTATCATAAAGTAATGAAAATCTTTCAGCTTTGGAGCCAGGCAAATTTGCAATCCAGCCCAGACTTGGCCACGTGTAACGTGGGTGACCTTAAGCAAGCTACTTGTCCTGTCGAGCCTTAGTTACCTTGTATGAAGCTTGAGTATAATCACAGTCCTGCCTGAACGGTGACCCAGTGGGTTCTCTATAACATAGTAGCAATCACAAAGCTCTAACACACAGACAGATGGGCTCTCCCATGACCAAAAAGCCAATCGTTTGCTTTATTCATTCATTCATTCATTCATTCATTCCATTTTCAAATATGTACTAAGTGCCTACTATGTGCCTGGCCTAGATTATATAATAATTAGCAAGGCAGCCATGGTTCCTGCCCTCATGAACCTTACAGTATAAATGAGATAGGGAAACATGGGCTTCAAATAAATAGGCAAGTCTATGAAAGGAAGTGCATAGTCCTGTGAAAACATTAATGGTGATTGTTATTTAGATGACAGAGCTCAAGGAAGGCTGCTATGAGGAAGTGACATTTAGGCTGACTTAAAGAATGAGTTGGCATAATCTAGGTGAAGTGTGGGCAAAAGATTACTCCAGATTATGGAAGAACATATGTGAAGACTCAGAGATGGGAAAGGACTTCAAAATGAGAAAAGGACAGGACGGCTAGAGTTTGTTAATAAGAGTAAGAGAGGTGCACAATGAGGCTGAAGAGGTGAGCAGAGACCAGCTCAAGCGGATTTAATCCTGCCTACAGGGAAAAATCTCTCCCCATACTCCTTATATGGGGTACAATCTCTGCTTAGATCCGTGGCTCAATGATTATCAAGGTAACCTGGGAGAGAGCAAACAACACCTTGTCTGGCTGGGAGAAAACCTGTGTCATAATCTCAGATTTGTCACCTAACCCGCATAAAGTATGTCTATAGCAAAGAACTACACTTCTTGATGCCTCAGTGTCCCTCCAACCATACAAGATACATTTCGGCAAAATTATCCAACCGAAACTTCTCAGATCCCAAATTTCAATTTCTTGTCAACTTCCTTGTGTGTCATGATCATTGAGATGGTCACTTCCAGGAACAAAGAGAAGAGAGCATCTGCTCTGTTCAATCCCGTCCCAACGCTGTCCCTGGAAAGTCTCAGGAAAAGTGCTTAGGAAGGTGGAGGTAAGACCAGGGCCCTACGGAGGATACACTGTCAGCAAGGTAAACAGCTGGCAGGAGCAAAATGAGAGTATTCAGGCCTCCTGCCAGCCTTTGGGGAGGAGAGAGAAGCATTCTACTCCCCAGAAGCAGATCTTACAATGTGATCTCTCAGGGGCAGAGCCTCTCTGAGGACATCTGGAACAAAGAGGCTGGTGGATTTTCCTCTTGTGCCTATTCTGTTTGGTATTCAGTTTAGCTTCTAGTATAGCAGTCCTTAGATTAGCCAACTTCTAATGATTTTGGCTTGGTGGGCACAGGCTAAGTCAGGTGGAAAGTTAAGGCAAATGAGTCTAATTTTGAAAAAGGAAAAAGAGTACTGAATGCAGGGCCTGGCACAGCTTAACTTTCTGTAAGTATCAGCCTTACTAGATCACTGCTCAGCCCTCATGTCACTAGGCTGGGCATTCACATCATTCTAAGGGACCCTAATGTACAATTAGAATCTGAAACAAATGGATATCATTCCCCCAGCAAAGCTTTGTGGAGAGTCACAATATGCTAATCCTATGTTAAACCCTGGACCAACAAAGTCATGATTAGCCTCTATTTCTAAGAATCAAAAGTTTTTAATTTAGATAGTCAAATAAAACCAAGTGGCAAGTAGGAATTAGTGAATTTAAAACAGTCTTATAGTACAACTTTAATTGTTATGAGGTTTAGAGAAAGAAGCAGCCAGTAAGGCTGGGGCTGAGGAGGGTGATTTACAGATGTATCTGAGCTTGAAGAAGGAGAAAGATTCCAACATGAAGGAAGAAGATAATCCCAATTGTCAGATAAACAGCAAGGAGGTAAGAAAAAACTCAGAGAATTTGGAAAAAAAGCAAAGAGCCACTACCAAGAAAATGCTAAAAGTTTAAAAACTTAAATTCCAATCCAATTTGAGGTCCCAGCCAGGAGTGGGAACTTGACTGAGATATTCTTTTATATTCCCCCAAAATAAGTGTTAAATTGTGCCCTCCCAACAAGAACTGCTGAAGTCCTAACTCCCAGCACCTGAGACTGTGACCTTATTTGGAAATAGGGCCTTTGCAGATGTCATCAAGTTAAGATGAGGTCATTGGGATAAGCCCTGGTCCAATACGGCTCATGTCCTAATAAGAAGAGGAAAACATTATGTAAGGACAGAGATGCACAGGGAGAATAGTTTGTGATAATGAAAGCAGAGATTGGGCTAGTGCAGATGTAAGCCAAGGAAAGCCAAGAATAGCACCAGATGCTAGAAAGAGTCAAGGAAGGATTCTTCCCTATGAGTGACAGCAGGAGTGTGGCCCTGGCAACACCTAGATCTTGGACTTCTAGCCTCCAGAACTGTGAGGCAGGACATTTCTGTTGTTTTAAGCTACCCAGTTTATGGTACTTGTTACCACAGCCCTGAGACACTGATACATACTCACTGACATTCGTTTAGTTTCAGTGAAGGTGCAACCACCCATCCCAGGGAAAATGTGAAGAGATATGAAATGACATCTAGAAAAGTGCTCTGCACTCCCCAGAAGGAATTACATTGCCAGATAAAGGGATTATATTCCCACACTCTGGGAGAACACTGGGTAGAAAGGAGGTAGTAACTGACAATGAGAAAGAATGGAGAGGAGAGTTTGGTTCATGCGTGAAGATATAAGCTTTTTTTTTAAAGATGGAGCTCCAGTCTACCTCCCACAGCCTGTGAAACCTTGGTCATTACTTTCCTCTCTAAGCCTCCATCTTTTCAGCTATAAAATGGAGATGATAACTGAACTTTTAAAGAAATACTGTGCACCATGTCCTTAGCACAGAGCCTAACCCCACCTCCCTTGTCCTAGGCTTACTTTGGCAGCCTCTCAAACTCACACACTTCTTCCCTCAGCTCTGCCTTTGTCCCTATGAAATACACAGATTTCAGCTTCTCTCCCCTTACCAAAATTCCTCTCGGCCTTAGGCCCTACTCCTGACCCCTTGACCACTCCAGACCTTGCAAGTTGTCCTCTTCTGAAACTTTGTAACACATAATTGCCTTTGCCACCATGAGAGACATCAAAAATCAACTTGCCTTTCTTCAATATGTTCTGCCTTCCACCCCAGGTTGTTATACCCATTGAAAGTCAAAGAAAAGGAAGTCATATTGTTTGATGCTCACTCTAAGTCACACCTGACTAGGCACTTTACATTCCTATCATTTAATTTAATTTCACTTAACTCCATGCTCATGACACCTCCTTAACATATCTCTAACCTCTTTATCTCCTCCTGTTAGAAAAGCACCTGCCACCTATTGAGTAGGTGCTCAATAAAAGCTGTTCTACTATGCTAATGCCTTTATGTTCTTTGCTTGGGCCAGTATGAGAGAAGACCAAAGAAAAGAAAGAGGACCTTTTGTGTCTCTGGATAACTTTTCAGTGCTGGAGCCCACAAAAAGGGAAGGTGGTTCTCCTTTGAAACAAGTTTGGGAGCCCAGAATGTACTCACGAACCCCTGCCTAACACACCTTGACCCACTCAACTTGCAACACCGGCAACCCCTGCCACGCTAACTGTCAAGAGAATAATCTTATTATGGGTAACCTCTTGCCAACACAGCCTCACCACAGGACAGCCTATTAGGCCGTCGGGCCTTATTAGTGCTCGTTGCAGCGCGGTCGAGTGTAACTGGATCCTGAGCCGTGTGCTAAATGCTCCATCTGGAGCTACTCTCTCTGAACACTGATGAGGGCTGCTCCATCCTCACCCTTAAAAGTCTTCTGAAGAATGGCTCAGGTTTCTGAAACCTGCTAGAAGTGAAGATAGCACCCACAGCCCCAGGCTCCTCGCCCCCAAACAGAAGAACCAAGCAAATAATGGCAGAGACCCGCACTTCCCAGTCTCATTCTTCATATGGGCACTCAGAGAGTAAATGTATTAATTCTCTGTCTTCTGATTTACTCTACAAATATTTATTTAACAGCAACCGAATGCCAGGAATTGCCTGATACTGGTGTTATAATGGAAGATAAAACAGAAAAAAAAAATCTCTGCTTTGTGGAGCTGATATTCTAACAAAGGAAATAATCAACTTAATTTTGGAAAAGTAAATGATAAAGAATGTATATTAGCTTTCTAGGACTAACATAGCAAAGTACCACAAATTGGGTGCCTTAGACAACAGAAATGTATCATCTTGCTTGGAGGCTAGAAGTCTGAGATCAAGGTATTAGGCAAGGTTGGTTCTTTCTGAGGGTTATGAGTGAAGAATCTGTTCCAGGACTCTCTCTTTGGCTAGTGGATGGCTATCATCTCTCAGTGTTTCTTCACACTGTCTTCCTTCTATGTGTATCTCAATGTACACATTTTATATTTTCTCCTTTTTGTAAGTATGTGAGCCATGTTGAGATAGAGTCTCTCCTAATGACTTCATTTTAACTTGATTACCTGTATAAAGACCCTATTCCAAATAAGTTCACATTCTGAGACACTGGGGTTAGGACTTCAACACAGAAATCTGGGTGCAGGGGAAGACACAATTCAACCCACAACAATATTTGAATAACATTCTAACTTAGCTAGAATTATAACTATGCTGTATAACTAACTCACATTATAACTCAGTAATAATTGCTATGGAAAAACAAAGCAGGTTATGGAGAAAAAAATAAGGCAGGTAAATGCTGGGGCATGAGGGAGCATTATTAAACAGGGTGGTCAAGAAAGAACATTTTAGGCAGAAGGAAAAGCCAGAGCAAACACCCTAAGGAAGGAGCAGGACTGGAATGTTCTAGAAAAGCAGAAAGATTAATGTGGCTGGAGCAGAGCAGATGAAGGTAAGAGTATGTGATGAGGTCAGGTAGGAGAATATGGTGGGGGCAAACATGCACTTAAGCCCTAGCATGAACGAAAGCGCCAGGAGGGTTTTGAGAGTTTTATGATAGATATTGGGAAAAATTGTTCTCCTATAAGTTTTAGTGTTGGGGTAAAGAAATTGATCTTCACAATAATGTTTCCTTTCTGCAGCTTGCACAGTGCTTGCCTCACCTTTTACTTCATTGACTCTTTGTCCTGAAATCCTCCACTCCGGGGCACTAGTGCAGGACTTCTATGAGGCTGCATCTGCCTGCGTTCCACAGACCCAGTTCCTCAGACTTCTTGGATTGTGAACATCACAGGCCTTCTGCTTCACATACCAAATTGGCCACAATGGACCAAAGCGTTCTAATATTCCCCATCACGGGGCTCTCTTTGCCTCTCATTTCACATCATACTACAGATGCAGAGAGGGGCAAGCAAGCCTCTAAGCAGGCATCAGAGATAATAAATGCTTTGAAAACTGCCTTCTTAGGAAACGGAGGCCTGTAAAAGCTTTTACTAACTATACAATAAAAGGTAGGAATAGTTACCTTCCCAGACATGGCCCAGTGGTGTGTCATTAGAGTGAGCAATGTTTGCTTCTTAGAGCCATCATTCATGCCCAGGGTGAGTCTGGGAATTCCCTCACTTCTTTCTCTTGACTAGCTCCAATGAGTAGATATTTATCTTAAGAACTGGTAACGTCGACTAAGGTGCCAGGCACATTATAAAAATTTGCTCACTTAATCTTCACAGATATTACTATAGATATTACTATTCCTATTTTATAGATGCAGAAACTGAGCCTCAGAGTGGTTATTTTTGCCAAAACATATACAAGTAATCCAATGAGTGGTGGGTTTGGGGCTTGAATCTAGGTTTGTATGATTTCAAAGCCTGTTTTTCTCCCCAGTATACCTTGCTGCAGCCCAGAAAATCAATTTGCAGAGCAAATCTCCATTCGATTCTTTCTTGCCTTAACTATGCTGTGAAAAGTTTCCTTGTATATTTCCTCTGGTTAAAAAGCTTATCCCCCTATGAAATCCCAATTTTTAAATATTAAAATAGTATCCCATTCTTCAGTGTCCATCTCTAGTATTACTCCTCTAATGAAGCCTTTACTGATAGCCCTTCTCCTCTCAATAAAAGCCAAATGTATTCTCTCTATACTTTGAAACACTTGTAAAATAAACATGGGTTTTAGAGTCAAACGGACCTGTGGTCACAGTCAAGCTTTGTGACATAGAAGAAGTTATTTACTTCCCCTTGAATCTTACTTCCTCATGAATTCAATAGGGATTAAAATTCCTACCTCATAAGTATTAAAAATATTATGTCTGTGAAGTAGCTGCCCAATATTAGTTGCTCATTAAATATAAATGCCTTGTCCTACTCTCACGTGACCTTCAGAACATTCTGCCTTATAGAATAACTATTTGTGGCTTGCTTTGAAGGTATGGCCTGTGCCTTGCTTATTTTTATAGCCCCCCCATTGTAATAGCTCATAGTTGGTACTCCAGAAATGTTTATAGAATGAGTTTAAGTTGCAAGTTACTAATTTTTTCTGAAAAAAAAAAAGGTTGAATAAAAATAGAGAGACAGAGACAGACAGGCAAAGAGAGAAAGAAGGGAAGGAGAGAGGCAGGTAGGGGTAGAGGAAGGGAGGGAGAGAAAGAAGGAAAGAAAAAAAAGAGCAGAAGAAAGAAAAAGGGAAAGAAGGAAAGGAAGGAGGGAAGGAATGGAATCCCAAGATGGCAATGGGTAGCAGGAGGAGAAGCCCACACAGCCAAGACTGATGCATCACAAGGGCAAATTCATTTGTTTTCCAAGGTAGTCAAGAACTAGCCCCGTCAGGAGCTGCATCCCTTGTTATCCATATCATCAAGCACAGAAACACCGTTTACTTTTTAATGGCTATTAAGTGGCAAAAGATGAGAAATTTAGGCAAGGCATTTCTCCATGTGTTAAAGGCAGGACTCTAGTGAGGAGTAACTAAGTCTCAAGAAGTCCCGTTTTGCTCCCTTACTTCCGTCTCTCTCCCTGCAGAAGCCCAAAATAGACAGGTAATGACACAGGTACTAGTCAGGGTCAGGCCCCTCTTATTCCTCCTGGCAAAGGCGAAGCTTTGTTTCCGCTCTATCTGCTGATAGTCAGTGAAGGAGAAGAAATGGAGCGCTCTGCTCCCACTACTTCTAAGTCAATTAGAACGTGCTGATTTCCCTAACAGGATTAGCTGTTCTTCTCCAGAGCCTGTTCCATTCACGAAGTAATCAATAATGTCTAAGTAACACAGAAATCATTTAGTATCCTAAACAACCAAATGCAGAGTTAATAATTCTTATTTTTGAAGTCATCTTTATGGCCATTTTGCCCCCTCTAAAAAAAAAAAAGTGTTTTAACACTAATGGAAATACCTTTTTTCTGTGTGGGCATTATTCCAATATTTTATTGCTGGTCTCAGGTGTGAGGAATTGTGGGTCATTTCTAGGAGGATCAGGCAGAAAGGGAGTACTAGGGACATATTCCATTCATGGGGTGACAAAGAGTATTCCTTAACCCGCACCCTGAACCATCAGAAACTGGGAAATAGTAAATGAGACAAACTAGAAAATCCACAAAAATGTATGGGGAAAATGTAAGCAAAAATCGAAACATGTATCCATAAAAGTATTAGTAGAGGATACTGGAAATCTCCCAAAGCCCTCACTGTAGTCAGAATGATCTTCCTAAACCACAAATAGGATTACTTCATAACCTGCTTAAGACTTTTCACTAGCTTCCCATTACTGCTGTGAGGACAAAGTCATACCTCCTTAACTAGGCTACAAGACCTGGCCCACTTTCCTGGTCTCAACTCTGATAACTCTCCTAATCCTGTCTCACTGAGCCACACATACCCATACACATGCACACACAAACACACATATTCACATGCACATACGCAACACATACACAGAAATGTACATGGGCACACACACACACATACACATGTACACACACATACTCACAAACACACACACATGCATGCACATACACAAACACATGCAAACACATGAGCATACCCTCCTATTAATATTTTGGGCCCCAGAGCAGATGTCACTTCTTCCAGGAAGTCTTCTGGAGGAAACCTTAAATGTAGATTAGACGCTTTTCCTATGACTCTCATGGCGTTTTGTACTTCCCTATCTTAACACCTCTCCACTGTTTGGTAATTGCTTGCTTAAGTGCCTAGTTCCCCTCACTAAATTACTAGATAAGGACTGTGTATTACTGTCCCCGTTGTAGCCCCCAAGTCTAAGACAGGGCCTAACTCAATAAATACTTGTCAAATTTAATTTAATCGAAGAGACTAAATTTAATATGACCTGGAAAATCTTAGGCAGGCCTAGCATGTAGTAGATGTACAATAAATATTTGTCATATTGAACTAATTTAAATTGACTATGACTTAGATAATATCAGGAAGGCAAAACAGATTAACTGTATTTCGGGAAGCTAATAGCTAGTTAATAGTATCAAATAATATTGCCATGTGTGATGGAAGGTGGTGCTCACCAAAGGGGAGGGTGAAGGGGTCATAGTGGAATAAGAAAAAAAAAAAAACCTAAAGGAAGAACTGGCTGTTTTTACCCAGCCCTGCTCAAAAAGAAAGTCAATGAATTAATCACTGACTCCAGCTGGCCACTGAAAGGGATGCTACACTGTGGGCAGAGGACTTATCAGGCCTCATAGCCCTTCAAGATGCTTGGCCTCCTTTTCTCAGATTCATTTTTTACCAAATATCCCATAAACTTTCCCTGCAGATTTCCTGCAGGGAGACCATGTGCTGACCCAAGCATTCCTATCCCTTGGCAGCTCTGTTTCTCATTGAAAATGAATAAATTGGCCCTGCTCATGCACCAGTCTCTTGGAAGACTGGCTGGTAGAAATCTGTCCTAAAACCCTGCTCCATTCTGAGTCTAAGAACAAATATGTTTCTAAATTTTCAGAACTGCCCAGACTGAGCCATCATTGGTCCCACCCCCTACCCTAGGAGACAGTGCTATTTCATTTATCCTAGATACAAAAAAAAAAAAAAAAAACCCTAAAACCTGCATAACTCAGGGAAAATAAGGGCTAAGGGAGCTGACTTTGCCCCAGAAGTTGGCTATTCTGGGGCAATAGCCCAGAGAACCACCCAAGCCCCAGCAATGGCAGGCATTCTGGGGAGTCAGACAGGGGCTGGAGATACAGTCATTGGTGATGGGAACCTGGAAGCTGAGCTGAGTTATCAGGGAGACTCAGGCTGTGGGGACTGCGACAAGCAAGCATCAAGCAGGAGTTTGGAGCAAGACGCCATTTGGGTACAGACAAGGTAAGGAGCCTAGGAAAATAATAATCATAGCCTAATACTGGCTTCCATTCATTTAACACTGACTATGTGCCAAGCAATATCCATGGTGTCTTTATAAACATTATCTAATTTAACCTTCCAACAACCCTAAGATCCAGGAACTAACAGCACCTCATTTACAATGAGGAAACCACTCCCATACAATACAGAGGTTCTCAATATATTATCATGAATGATACAAATTGCCAATATTTGACTGTTTTTTACCTATAAAAAAAAAAAGGCAATTTCACATGGTTCGGCCAGATCGTCACTTTCTTCATGAGGGTTGGCCCAAGAACCTAGACAGGATAGAACGTGTTGACGGAGTGAACAGAGAAGACAGAAGTGAAATAGAAGAGCGGTCAATATAACACAACCAACCAGAATTTGAGGGAATGATTGCTGTAGTACAGATAAGTTTCAAGAGTGCTGTTGTCAAGGCCCCAGCAAGTAATTGCAGGGTTTCTGGCTGAGGGGCCTGGCCCCAAAGACAAGCCAGGTGTTGTTTACTAGTCAAGTCACAAGAGAAGTCGCAGACTGAGCTGTCCCCTTTCCCAACACCCAGAGGCCCAAACAGCCGCTCACGTCCCTGTCAGCCCTTGCTGAGCCTCTTTCTGTGAACAGAAATCAGATCACATGTTGCCTGAAGTCAGATATGTGACCAGACTCGGTGCACTGTGCAAGATTTCACCGATGATGAAAATAACTTTCTCCTGCTGCATTTAACATCTGGTGTCACAGATTTTTGCTGAGAGCCATAAAATCACTAACTTGCAGAGAAAACCTCATTGTTGAAAAATACATTTATGGAGGGGTGGGTGGCAGCCAGAGCCTGGCTGTGTTCTGGGGCTGCCTCAATGTTAACGTCAGCCCTTTGTCTCCTCGTTGGATGATGAATTTCATGAGCCCTTGGGAGGAATCTGGGGCAGTAGAAAGACAGACCCAGGCTGGTAACTCTGTCACTGACTAGCTAAGGGATCTTGGGCTGGTTCCTTAACCTTTCTGAACTTCCATTTGCTCAACTACCAAAAAGAAAAAAAGTGACGATAAAAATAGCCACCTGCCAGGGTTACTCTGTAGATTTGTGTAGATTCAATGAAATAACATATGTGACTAGTGCCTGGCACGAGAGTAAATGCTAGCTTCTTTTTCCTTTCTTTTCCTTTTCTTTTTTTGCTCTCTGACATTTCCTTTCAATCCCAAGTCTGCCTGCACACTGTGGCATTTATTGGAGACTTGTACACATAACACTCCTTCAAGTCTGGCCCAAGTTGCGACTAACTGGGATCCTGGTGCTCTGTTTGGGGTGAAGGCACTGCTGTTCTAATCCATCCCTTCCAGTAAAATGGAAGCTCTCTGAAGAAAGGGACTTTGCCCTTTCATCGGTGACTGGCACATAGTAGATGCTCAGGAATTTGCTGAGTAGAGTGAACTGTATGACATTAAGTTGGCAATACGGAGGGAGGAGGTGGTGCCACTGTGCTTATGTTGACCAGCACTTAACGTAGCAAGTTCCTGCTCTGTCTCAGGCCTAGGATTCAAAGATTAAATGATAAGATGGATTGAGGAGCCCCCCAGCTTACCTGGTAAGTGGGAGCTGGGACAGGAAGGACGGCTCTTAGCAAATTTCATCATAGAGTAGGGAACTAGGGCTGCTGTAGGGCACGTGTGCCACATATGAAACATTCTCTCTCCTGCTTGTCATTCTTATGGCTGCCTTCGAAATTCACAGCAAATCTAATTTCCCTTGTGTCTAAATGCTGCTGTGGGCAGAGTGTACAGAGGGGGCGGCATGATATGATTGACTCTGCCCCTGCCCCACCCCACTGCATGGCTTTTACTCTTGAACTCACCCCAATTGCTATAGATATTTGCTCAGAGCACATGCAGTGTCCCACATCTCTCTCTCTGTCTCTCCTGTCTCTTCTCTCTCTCACTCTCTCTCCATCTCCATGTGCATGTTTCTGTCTCTGAGTGTGTGTGCACTGTCTCCCATACACTCTTCTGTTTCTGTCCCTCTCTGTTTCTCTGTTGCCCTGCCTCTGTCTCCCCATCTCCCTGCATGTGTCTCTGTGTGGGTCTCTCTCTTTTTCCCTGTTTCTCATTCTGTCTCCACCCTCCTTCCTTCTCCTTCTTCCCCTCCTGCCTCCCTCCCAATCTCTCCTTACCTGAGCCACTCCCCCAGCTGTCTGGGGTCCCGCACAGCCCAGCCACACTGCACATATTTTTAACTTTCACTTATTATCTTTGCTGTCACCATTTTTGGCTGTGGGCCACAACAAACAGAATGTGAGAAAGCAAAAACTAATGAGCTTCTTCAAGAGAGGATAGGGAACTTCTGTTATTTCATTTAGTCCTCAGAGTTTAACTTCTGGCACTTCCGTCACATCTCCAAATGGTAATCTAAGGTTGTTACTTTTCAATTTGGTTGGGCTGTGTAGCACATTTCATCAATTAAAATGCACCCACGGTGCAAAATCACAACAGGGCCGGCAGGAAGGGTGCTAGTATGCAAGGATTTTTTTTTTTCAAAGTTACTTTTGTTCTGTGTATTTGAGATCTGTTCAAGACAGCCTTATGCTCCAAGCAACAACACCATTCATGGAAAGCAACGTGTGTTTAATCCATGGCAATGTGGTGACCTGGTTGGCTGAGGACCCTACAGGACCTGGCAGGCCTGGTTCCGGGTTTGGGCACAGGTCTCTGGATTTAGCTCTAGTGCTGCTAACTGGCCTGCCAACCTGCGGAGTGAGAGGGGCAGGTCACTTAACCTGTCTGGACCCTGTTTCTGACTCACCCATCTCTCATTCATAGGCCACATTCTCTAACTGGAAAGAGCTTTAGAAGGGGAAATGAGTGAATGGAAAAAATAGGCTTCACCAATTTCCCTGATATTCATTCATTCAACAGATATTTATAGAACATTTACTACATGCTGGTACTATGTTGGCCTCAATATTTAAAAATGTTAGTTCCAAAGACTTCAACCTTTCTCTCCATCCTTCCCTGCCAAGTGGGGACAATTCATATGTGTCACTATGAAAGCTCATCCTTTCAACCTTTCATCCTTTCTATCTATAAACATTGCTTAAAGGGAGAACTAGGGATAAACCTATTAAGAAATTGTGATTGTTTCCTGATTATAAAAGTAATACATTTATGATAACAAAAAGTTTAATGCAGGTCATTAGAACAAAATGAAAAACGGTCACAATCCTTCCTCCCAAAGATCACCACTATTTTCAAAGGAATGTGTTTTTTAATGTCAATAGAAACCAGCAGCCTACTAACAGAGGTATGAGCCACAGAGAGCAAACCTAATTTAACTAAACACATCGATTGAGCAAGCACTTACTTACACTGGGTGCCATTACAGAGTTCCAAAATCAGTAAGATATGGTCTTGACTTTCCAGCCTTGAAGAACACTGACTTACTGGTCATTTTTACCCATATGTTTCAAACCCAAGTCTAAAGTTTATAAACCAAGAACATAATTTGGGGATGGAGTGATTTACCAAAGTTTCTTCTTCATTTAACTCTTCCTACTGTTAATACTTCTCTTCTACCAGAGGCGACCCCTTTCCACTTTGACTCTTTCCCCAGTGTTTCACTTTCAGAAATTGTGAATGCTTGGCAGCTTTAGACTTGTGCAATGTCAAACAAATTAGCAGTAACATCTCAGGAAAGCTATGAATGATAGAGCAAAGCAGGTGGAAGGTGGGCCATATCACGCTTTTACAAGGCTCCTGTAGCTGGTGTCTTCCCGTAGCCTGGAACTGGCTGTTCGTAAGTGTTGTGATTTGGACAGGATGTGAAGAACACCCCTAGTTCTGTTCTCAAAGTGTGTTGCTCCAAAAATCTAGTCCCTTGTAACACTGGAGGAGAAGAAAGTGCTTTTGGCTACCTCCCAGTTACAAAGCACGTTAACACAGAAAAAGGCTCCGAGAATTCTGCTTAACTCGCTTTAACCCCGCAGTTCCCAAACATCTGACCACAGATATTAGAAACACTCAGAAACATCCTAGGAAGCTTGCTTGAGGACATAAGTGGCAGTTATTATTATTATACATGTTATTCATATTAATGTTATATTCATATTATAAAGAGAAACATTGGATTGGCATTACTAACAACATTCTTCTCTACTCTTTCCACTGCCAAAGTCATTGTTATTATTATTGTATACAAGGTCATCATTGCTCTGGCCCCTGCCCAGTTCACTAGCCTCACTTCCCACCCCTCACACCCTTCAGCCTTCCCAGATTGCTTGAAATACCCCCAGATGCAACATGTGCTTTTGATTGCTCCTTTGCTGAAATGCTCATCTAACTCTCTGTGCAGCCAACTCCTACTCATCCTTTAAGGTTCAAATGTTCTCCTCTGCGAAGTTGTCCCTGACCCTCAGTAATAGGATAACCCATCCTATATTTCCCCAGCATTTTTCATATACTTCATCCACTGAATGGAATTGTTTTCTTCCATGTATTCTCTGCCAGGCTAAGAATTTCCAAAGGACACAGATTGTGTCTTATTCAACTTTGTAGCCATAGGATTTAGTATTGTGACTGATTCATAGACGTTTCCAAATAAAGAGATGAAAATAGACCTACTAGTGTCTCTCAATAGCATCAGCAATATCTAGACATGTGGGTGGTCTGTATAGGAAGGGGGGCGGGGTGATTGGAAATCAAGTTCCCAGGAAACTAGACTTCAGACATAGTACCAGGAGGTCAGGATGGAGTATGCTCTAGAAAAACCAATGCAAATTTGAGTCCTTGGGAATTAGTCATTGCATTGACTGACCTAATGGCCCAGAGTTCCTTATACTCCCCATAAATCGGAACAGGATTGAATCCAGATTTGGGGGCAAGGCTGAGCCCACAGGTGCAGACTGAGTGGCTGCACCTGGGGGATTAGAGAACCACAAGGACAGGAAGCCAAGCTGGTCATTAAGGCTTCCAGGTGCTTCGTACCACATGGCCTTGCTAAGGTTTTCCTGTCTTTATGATATAACCTCAGACTCTCCCACACAATGGATTTCTACATTCAGATCCCAAGTCTAGAAGTGCGGCTTCAACCTGCTTTCAAAATCATTGTGCCCTAGAATTTACATCCCAGAATCAGACTTATGGAATTGTAATCCGCAGATCTGTTAACCACAACATGCTCAAAGCCTGGTTGGGAGCCTCTGTAACTTACTAATAAATTAAAATCCATCTATCCAAATAGTTTTTGGGTGAAATGAAGTTGGATAATGAATGTGAGTGGGATTCTTTCAAGGAAAAAAAAAAAACTGTTCCTTTTCTTTTAATGGCTGAAGACAAAAGCTCCCAAGTATCGGTACAAATCAGAATAGTTAAGAGGAAAATACAAGAAATTCAGGTCAAGCTAAGAGGATTTGAAATGTAGTTTATGTTATTTAATAGCTTCAGTTCTTTGTACATGGTTTTCCCTCTGCCTGCCATTACCACTCTCCTATACTGAAAGCTCCCTAGAGAATTTTTTTTGCTCATCACTGCTGTAACCCTAATACCTATGTAGTGCCTAGTGTACAGTAGATCTTTGTTGCACTTGCACTACTCTCTCAGATTTATCCTCCAGGCCCCATCTCTGGTCTCACTTCCTCCAAGAAGTCTTCCTGACACCACAATTACGTTTTTATTCCTCTTTTCTTTTCCCTCAAATTATCTCGTACTTACATCTATCATAGCACTGATCAGACGCTGTTGTGACTTTCTCTATACTCATTACTTATGCACTAGACAGGAAACTTAAGAACATGACTATCTTGTATATCACTGTGGTACCCACAGTGCCAAAGAAAAAACACACAGAATGGAAGTCAGAGAGAGAACATATATCTTTGGAACCAATGTGTAGAGCCACTGAAATATGCTACTCTTGAAAATTCTAGAGCAATATGGGCCAAATGGAATACAAAAAGAGTGAGAAGGAAAAGGTATTGATTATTTACTAACCTCCTGATATGGCAAGAACGTTTTATATATGTTCTCATCTAATCTGCATAATAACTCTATGAGGTTGTTATCATGAGGAAATTGAGGCTCAGAGAACTAAGTAAATGGCTCCAGCTCATAAAGCAAAGAAGTAGTAGAGCTTGGATTTGAGCCCAGGTCTTCCTGACTCCAGGGTTGACTCCCCTTGCCTTTTGTCCCAGGCTGCTTCTCGTGAACAAGCCTCTCCATGGGGGCCTTGGGAATGAATAACATAAAAATGGAAAATGAATGCATGAGGGGGGGGAGCTATAAAAGTGGAATGAAATTAAAGAAGGTACCATTGAGGGAGTCTGCTTATTTCCCAAAGAACCTGGGGCTCCTGCCCAACATGTACAAGAGCTTTGGGCTAGAAGCCCTGGTTTGCATCTCCGTATGTGTAAATGAGTACTGGTCTGTAAATGAGTACTGGTCATTCAGAAAGTCACATGCCCTCTTCAGGGTTCTGTTTCTTCTTCTGTAAATTATTCTGTTCAACAAGTAATTTAAGACTCATGCAACCCTGAGGTCCTGAGGATCTACAAAAATAACAGCAAAATATAATGTTCTGTGTTTATTAGACCATTACACTCTGAGGTCCTTCCTGAGGACTTAAGGATGTCCAGGCTGCACTCACTGTTGGCTCAAAGAGTGTTTCTTGCACTGTTTTGTCCATACAGGCTCAGAGTAGGTGATAAGTATTGACTAAAGCATTAATATTTTGCTAAGGGAATATATGAGTACACTTGTGTAATGCCCTGTGGGTGAAGGAGTCTGCCTAGGTGCTCAAGGAAGACATTTTCATTTAGTCAGCAAAAATTTACCAAGGCCCCACACATGGTGCCTGGCACTGTGCTAGATGTAATGGATCCAGGAGTAAACTGGCAGGCAAAGAAGCATTAAACAAATAATTACACCAATAAGTAAGTAAAAATAGTTGTGGTCCATTCTGAGTCTCTTGCGTGAGCTGTGGAAGGGTTTAAACAGGGAAGTCATATAGTCAGGTTTCTATTACCCCAGCTACTACGTGAATTTGAGGCAGCAAGACTAGAGGCAGAGAGGCCAGTGAAAAAATCCATTACAACTATCCAGGAGAGACTCGTTGAGGCTCTAAACTGAATCAGGGCCAGTGGGGGTGTTGACAGACTGACATTCCTGGAGGTAGAGAGTGAGCCAGGTCAAGATGTAATATGAAGGTATTCTGTGGCTGGTGTTCCTGGGTAGGAAGATGATTAATATTAATCACCGCACACAGGGCTCACTTAGTTCACCCATCCGGGGAGGCAAGACACCAAGAGGCACAGGTGGTCCACCCATTGAAGACAGCCTCTGCCTCTCCTGATAGTGTAAACAGGCCACTTGCCTTCCTGCCTCCTCAACATCCAGCATCACCCTAGGGAATCATGGCCTCCCATTCAGGGTGCTCTCTGCAGAGAGCCAGAAGGGCTACAGGTGATGGCAGCGGGTGAAGGCTTCTTACTGGCATCATTCTTCAGACTCAGCAAGTCCCAGAAGGGCTGTCAGTCCATCCCATGGGCCCTGCACCGTGTGATCGCCACACGCTCTGCGCCTGCTCACTGCCATCTGTTTCCCATCCAGACCTAGCTCATGCGTGTGGTCACAACCACACAGAAAAATCACTCTGCCAACAAACACGAAAATATTCCATTTTATCTTCTCTCTCTCTTTCTCTCCCTCTCTCTCTTTTAAACTGACTTATAGAATGGACATTGAAAATATTGACTTTTCTATCATACCTCCCCCAACTCCAGGAAAATATAATGGCATCAAATCCCCTTGATGTTCGTATTTTATTTAAAGGAAAGAGAACCTCATTGCACATGTTCAAGGGCCAAACCAAAATAGGAAATATGAGCAAAGTGGTTGCATCCTTTTGCAATCAACTATTATAAAAACTGGCCATCTCCTCTTCAGCAAGAAAACATGGAGTTTCCAACAGGACCAGTTTTATTTTACATAATTGTAACCATCTCGGCATGTCAATTAAGATAGAATGTTACCTTTGGGATGGGATCAATTAAGGCCTTGAAGATTGAATTTGGAATCATGATTAGCCTGTTTTACATTTTGCCTTCGTTTTCTAAAATATACAATTGTCTAATTCAGTCCAATTTTTAAAAACATATTGTAAACTTATTTATTTTTTAAGCCAAAACAGACGTGGGAGGCCTGCTAGTAACCGGAACCATAGCAAAATGGAGGATGGGGACTGTGGGGTTGCTGTTTGATTAGAGTTGATTCTTAAATTTCCACAGCAAGAAAATATTGAATGTGGTATAATGGTTGCTGGATTTTCTTAAGAACTGAAATCATTACGCTCTGGCCATAATCCAAGTTCTTTCCTTTTTTTAGGTTACAATTTGAAACGGTGCAGAACATGCTATAGTGTTGTAGTCATTCATGTAATGTCATTGAATCGAGCTTCTGGAAATAGACAAAGGACTTTGTGTCCTGAAATGTTCTTCTGGCAGAAAATTGATAGCAGCATGAGATATGCTATTACTGAGTTTGGTTCTGCTTCCAAATTTGTGCTGACTAAAGTGATTTTATGGGCAAAGGAGAGAGAGAGAGAGAGAGAGAGAGAGAGAGAGAGAGAGAGAGAGAGAGAGAGAGAATGAGAATGAATGGGTAGATGAACTTACAACTGTGTGGGGAAGCTAAATGCTTAAAACAAATGCTGTGTGGAAGGAAGGCACACATTTCCGAGCAGAGACGTGCAAGTTTTCTCAGAGGTCACTAAAATAATGTGAACCTCTTTGCTTGCTTTTCTTCAGTTGTGTTTCCCAAATGGAGATGATGAACAGGCAAATGCATGCCATGAAACCCCTGGGCAGTTCTCCCAAGCCCTCCCTCCCCCCCATCCCTGCCCTCTGCAGTGTTTTCCCGTTCATTGTCACCCCTCGTCTGGAGGTTTTGCCAGATTTGTCAGGACGACAGGCGAGTCCAGCTTCACCAACCAGGGATGCAGCCTGAATGCAAATCAAGTCTCTGCCTGGATGCTCGGCCAGGACACATGGTGTTGGGCACAAGCCCATGCCCAGCCCATTCTTTGCCCCCTAATGCCTTTCCAAGATTTGCCATCTTCATCACTACAGTCCCTTTCAGAAGGAAAAGTTAGAGCTGTTTGTGCATGATGCGAAAGATATGTCAATAAAACCCCTTTCCACATAAATAGCACATCAAAATATTACCAAATAATGCTGTTGACTTTGCCAGCAGGCAGGGCACTCCATCTGGAGATAATATCTTCCAACTGAGAGGCATCCAAGGTGCCCTTTCCTAGGCAACGGGCAAGTTGACCACTCTGTAGCTAAATCCTGTCTTATCTGAACACACAGGCTCTCAGCAATCCGCCTCCTCTTCAGTCATACCCAGACTACCTACACCTGGATCCAGGAGTCATCTGCTCCCTTCCAGAACAAATTCATTGATCCTCTTTCCTTTGTGATGGCAACAGCATGAATTTCTTCTGACCACACTCTAATGATATCCAAGTATCCTCCAGAGGTGTCCAAAATAGCAAATACTAGATTCTGACAGGGCACAGAGCTGGCTGGCTGCACCAAGCACTCTCTGTTCATGGGCTCCTATCAACCCAGTGACAACAGCAACACTCACTGTTGGGTCAGCTCTCCAAGGTGTCAGAAGTAATATTTTCTGAACAAAGCCTTCCCACTTCCCTTTAGCAGGTGGGTCTCTCCCTTCTGTGAATTCCTATGTAATTACAGCCTGAACCACATAGATATGCTTTTAATTGTTCTCCTCACTTATTCAACAAATTTCTGCTGAGCATTTATCATGTACAAAGGACAGTAAGGCAACAGCTGTAAACAAAATATCAATAGGAGGGTCCCCTGGCTCCATATACTTGGTGTGAATTCCTGTTATTTGATGAAATCTGAAGATTCCTAAGGATTCCTGGAGGGGCTTATGTTCTCTAGGTCTCCAGTTCATTTCTACTTATTTAAAACTTCATACAAAGCATTTGTGAGTTCTGTAAATTTTTAGAAGAAATCACTGGGGGTGTGAAAGGAATTAGGGGGAGTTACATTGCAGCAACACAATATCGTCTTAAGCATTAAAGGTAAAAGGTCAGGCCACCTCACCAACAGGGGATTTCAATGGTACTTCATTCGACCCTTACATAATTCGTCCATTTCCTTCCAACCAGCTCAGCCTCACCCTTCACAATTCACTACCCCTTTGTACTCTTCTCTTCCCTCTCAGGAGAAAAAAAAAATTCTTATTTTCTCAGATGTAACCATTCAAACCATTCCATCGGAGGGTAGGGCAGGCGGTGCTGAAGGTTGGACTTAAAATACTCGTACCCTCAAATCTCAGACACCCTTAGTAAATCATCAAGGTTATTTTCCCAAGCAAAGATCATTTCCTCTCTAAGAAAAATGTTACTATCAATTTTTAAGAGAGTGCTTTGCCTTATTATGCAAAGAAGCATGATATCTTTCAATTCAGTATCACCTGTCATTTTCTGAACACATTCTACATATTAGGCAACACGCTAAGCCCTCCAAACATACAAATTCACTTAGTCTTCACCACAATTTACTGTAATGTAGAAACTGAAGCTGGAAGGAGTTACATAGTCCAAGGCCATCCAGATCTGTCCGATTTTAAGGCCAGTTTTCTTAATCGATAAGTTACTCTGTCTCCCCTAATTCAGCAAGCATTAATTATTTGCAAGATACTATGAGAGATACAAAGATAAAAATGCAGGATCCTAGCAGCAAGTGACTTAGAGTGTGGTAAGCCATTAGAAACAGGAGTTACAACTTTGGAGACAGACAGACCTGGAATCCCAGCTATATTATGAATTAGCTGGATGACAATGAGCAAGTTACTCAACCTCTCTGAGCCTTATGTTCCTCAAATATAAGTGGAAATGGTAATAGTACATACATCATTAGGTTCTTTAGGGGATTCAATGAGATAAGGCATGGAAAGTGCTCAAAGCAGTAAGTCCGTGATGCATAAGGAGCTCCAGATAAACACTATCTTTCATTATTATATTCAATATGTTTTATAGCTTGCTTTGTGGATTTAGTATTTTTTAAGGAGAATCTTTCTGCTGCTGAATACTCTTTCTAAACATCATTTAGATGGTTTCTTAACATCTTATCATACAGACATACTATAATTTACCTCACTATTCCTTTGATTTATTTATCAATTGGAGAATAATATTGTTTGTGTTATCAATATGTATATATCAATATGAAATTTTTATATATTAAGGCTATTAAATCTTTATTTATATTTGCTGCTAGTGTTTTTCCAGATGTTTGTTTGGCCTCTAATTTTGTTTAAAATAATTGACATTCAGTTGTGAGTTAAATTTTATATGGTCGAACCTATCTAAATTTTCCTTTGTGATTCTTTCCATTAATTTTAAGCTTTAAAAATCCTTCCTACATAAAGAGAGGGCTACTTGCCAAAATCTTTTTTTTTTTTTCTTTTTAGTGTAAGGATATTTTTCAATGTAAAGTGATTCACAAACTAAATAAATTCTGAAATTTAATGTTGGTGGTTTCCTCTATTCATGAGTAATCTCAATATTCCATGATTTGAGGTAATTTAACATTTAATAATGATTGTTTTTTCATAATACCGTTTGGGGGCGGGGGGGTTAAATAAGAATCACATTTGAGCCACTTACTCTGGGATCCCTTTCTTGAGGTAGTCCACCATCCCATTCTCAAGTAGAGAGATCTCTAGAATTCAAGAAGCCACACAGATCCCCAGGGATGCCCTCGTGAATGACAAAGATCCACTTTGTGGCCCTGGCCTACAAGGAGCTCTCTGCTTTCCCTGAAATTCCAAATGATTTGAAAAAACAAACAAACAAACAAACAAACAAACTTTGGAGTGAGGCTGACCCAGATTCAGAGCTCAGCCCTGCTCTCAATACTATCGTTGCCTAAACATATTCTAGGTAAATTTTCTGAGGCTCTGTTTCTGTCTCCTCATCTGCTTCTAAAGACACTTGTCATTGGATTTAGGACCTACCCAAATAAGCTAAGATTATCTTGTCTTGAGATCCTTAAATTAATTACAGCTGCAAAGACTCTTTTTCCAAATAAAATTACATATACCGGCTCTGAGTAGATATATATTTCGGGGAGGGGGGGCATCATTCAACCCTCTATACATAATGTCCCCTCATTAAGGGAAAAAGATGAGGTACGAGGTGTTATTAATCAGTAAAACTTCAGGCTTTATCATTGAAGATCAAATGATCATTAGCTGGGTAACGAAATCTTAATCAATTTTTTTAAATACCTAAATCCACAGAAAATACATATATTGAAATGGCATTAAAACCCAGGGGGTAAAATGATTACCTGCTCACTAGATCAGAGTACTTCCCAAAGGAACCCATGCTCGCCTGCTGAAAATTCCAAAAATAAGAGTCAGGAAGTCTTCGTGGATTATTTTGGAAAGGTATTCTCAATCTGACAAGTATTTCTTGATTACTTTCTACTGCTGGTATTTTTATAGATTGGAAAGGAAAACACCAGGCAGGAAAGATGATCGGAAGAGTATCCTTGAAAATGCCAAAATTTCATAAATGCTAAAGATAAAACATGCTAGAGGAACAAGCCCCTCTATTACCCTCCCTAAAGAAATCTTCTGCCAAATGAAATAACTTGTTTATGTTGTATGTGCCATGTTTATGTCTTTACATCCTCCTTCCTGGTGAGTGTTTTGCAAATTGATTAAGGTCATTATAACTGTGGTTCCTCAATTTCAAGCCCCATTTTCCCTTTTCCAGGTCAACTTTAAGTAAACTTTAATGGATTCCTCTTTACTGACATTTCATAATGCTCAAAAGATGTGACTTTTACAAAAATGTTAGAGAAGAAATTTAATGACTTCATATCTGTGGTGTTATTTGCAAATATAAAGGAAATTTCAAGTCCAAAAAAGAAAAAAAGCAGACCTGCTTGTTGTTTCCTATAAATCATTCAGTCTTTCCTAAGTACATAGCTAGCTAAAGAACAAACACTTAACGGCACTTACATGTGTTTACCTAATTTTGTATGAACAAGTTTTTGACCCCATTATTCTTTTGGGCAAATTTTACTGAGTATCTACACCATGCTGTTCATGTATTCTTTAAAGGATGCAGTGGGATAGTCAGGTAAGTGACTAGTGTTACCCAACCTAGGTTGCCCAGCCTCTTCTAGATCTCCCAAAGTGATGGAGTATTCACTGCCTGTTTACAGCAGCCCACACCATTGCTGAATTTTCCTAGTATCCACAGGAAACAAGTAGAAAGCTTGTGAAAATGCAGATTCCTGAAGCCACCCCGGAAATTCCAATTCAGCTAGTCTATCGAGGGACCCAAGGACCTGTAATATTAACACGTACCTTGGGTGACTCTGGTGTAGGTGCTTCCCAGGTGGTCCACAGAATGTGTTTTGAAAACTAATTATCCAGTGTGAAGGGAATGCCAATCATGCTGCCAGAACTGACTTCTGTTGGCTTAAAGCATGTATAGGACTAAGCCTCCTGCTGATAAGTCATGGGGCTAGAATGAGTCCCTCAGACAGTCTGTCTGGAATTTCCATTCACTATCAGAGTCCACCCTTTTGAGCCACAAAAAAGAGTCAGTTTATTCACTTGTCAACTGCTTATTGAGTATCAGCTACGTGCTACACATGGTTCTGGGTTCAGAGGCTACAGCAAAGAATTAAACAGTCGAAACCCCATGCTTCTTAGAGCTTACGTTCAAGTGGGGGAATGGTCCTCAATTATCCTCTAGTTTTACTCATTCATACATGCATTCATTCATTTCACAAACATGAATTTGACCAGGTATAGAGGAGGGTGCTATGGTTCATAAAATAATAGTCCTACCTTCTAAGAAGCCTGCAGTCCAGAGAGGGAGACAGAGAGGAAAAACTCCATAAGACAATTTATTGAGTGCAAAGATGGCAGGATTTGCAGATATTTCGAGAGCTCAGAAAGAGACAATCGAGGGACATGATCCTAGATCTAAGCCTTCAAGGACAAGTAGGAGCTCACAGTGGGCACAGACACAGCTACATTAGAGGAGAAAACAAAAAGGAACTCAACATGACTGAGGGAATAGTGGGAGGTGAAAAAGACTGAGGGGTAAAGCACAGCAGTAGGCAGGGATCCTGACTCTGAAGACTGAATTTTATCCTGAAGGCCATGGGGAGCCATTGAAAGGTGTTAAGAAAAATGAGTAACCTATTCTGATTTGTGTTTTAGACAGATCTCTCTGGATTCAGTAAAAGGAATGGAAAGAGTAGAATCATGAAGTTTAAGAACTTACTACAACAGAACAGGCCAAAGTAATAAGGCCCTGAATATACAAAGGCAATGTATTCAATGAAGAGGAAGGGACAGTTGAGATATATTTAAGAAGTAAAATTGAGCACACTTGATGACCAACTAGGTGTCAGGAGCATGAAGGAGAATGAGAGCCCTTGAAATAATTGGATGTCAATTACACTCCCAAAATTTCTCTTTATTAGCCTTCCCGCAGGATTAATACCAGTTTTCAATTTTTATAGCATCCTGGATCCTCCCAATTTTATTGCTATTCACCATAAGTAAGCTGAATTGGGAGCTTGACCATGGTCTCTGTGGAACAGAGAAGCCACCTACTTAAATACTCCAGTCAAATTCAAATTATCTTCAGAGGGTCAGATAACTAATAAAAAAAAGAACTTGGTGATAATCCAAGGAAGAAAATCTAAAAGAATTGGAAATTCTCCTTGCTGAGCAATGAATCTAAAGTTCATACAAACCAAATTACACCCTGTGGCCTTTAGGAATTATGGGAGACTGAAGGTAATCACCACAAATCCAGAAGAGTGATTATCTGAAAGTGTGGGGTAGGCAGGGGGTATGGTGTGGACAGGAGGAGTGCATTAAAGAAGGGGTAATCAGTTATAGTGTTCTATTCTTATGTTGATGGTGAGCACATGGGTGTTCATGTCACCATTCCATACACTCTTTGATGTGCCTACAATACTTCAGACATACCTAGGATTGCACTGGGTATCTGTTCCTACCTCTGTGATCTGGGCCAGAGGTTCAGGAGCCTCTTTGAGTGACAGGGCTTGCAAGTTTAGAGACTTTAACAGGGGTCAACTCTCTCTTCCCTGTATCTGAGGAAATCTTATGCATGGAGAATAGTACCCACAACTAGTACCTAATAAATAAAACTTTTTGAAAATTAAAGGGAAAAGGTAAAAGAGAGACAACAGAAATCATGATGTAAGCCAGTGGATTTTATATAACGTAACTCAAAGCCCTAGAGAAACTCTGGAAGGAAAAGGTGAGCGATTCATGATGGGCCTCCTACCCTAGCTATCCATAAGTGTTTTCACCTGACTACTTACTAGCTTTCCACTTAGTAGACGATTTGAACGGTGAGTTCTTCAGTTTTAAAAAATCATTTAGTAAATAATGGGTTTTGAAAACTAGAAATTTTAATTTCTTCCATTTCTTTTTCACAACCAGAATTTAGGCATGGCTAGTTCACTGTAGGCACACACACACACACACACACACACACACACACACACACACACACAATGCATACCTACACACACATAAAATGGTAATGATCAAATGGACCCCCCAAAAAAGAGCGATCTAAAATTACTAAATGAAGATCTCATTTTCCCTTTGTCAAAAGGAAGAATCGGGTTTGTTTGTTTTTTTCATATTGAGTCCTCCATGAAGCCTTTTGTGATAATTTAAGCACACTAGGTTCTCATCAAGGGCTGTTACTGGTACATGCTGTGTTTTTGCTTACAGCCATCACTCTACTCCATCCATAATTACCACTCTGGTACTTGTCAAGTCAGAAAACAAATGAGTGAATGAAAAACAAAAGAACAAAATAAATAGATGAATGGCTGATCGATTAATTTACAAATAAATTACGTTCTCCCACACTAAAGTCATGGGTCATCCACAAAGTGAACAAATGCATAAATTTCTACACATGTTAATTTCACAGCTACAATCCATGTCTGACAACATTTTCATGTGTGAACACTTAGAATCAAGGCAAAAGGTCTTTCTTAAACTAACGTGATTACTCTTGACAGTAGCAGTATAAACAGACTCATGTCAGAAATTTGTTAATTATCTTCCTGCTGCTAACATTTCCTTGGTCGATCTGCTTTACCATGAAAAGTCTTTTTATTGGGAAACATGTCAGGGGCATCCTATGTGGACATGCTAGAATGCAAGCAAAGACTATCTAATTGCATACTTTTCCATCACTTTTTTTCATGGAAAAATCCAAAGGCCAAAAAATTAGCCACAGTAGTTTCCTTACTCAACAGAGAGAAATGGAGACCTAAAATTAAACTTCGATTCATTATTGTTGGTTGGGCACCTACTAGTAGGACCGTGACAGATGGAAGAGTGAAATGCAAAGATATCCTCAAGAAGTTGACAACCTAGATCCTGGTTGCAGACATGTTGTTCATTTGTTTATTTACTTAACTATTATTTATTTAACATATGCTATGAGCCAGGCACTTTTGCTAAGCCCTGATGATAGATATAAACAAAGGCATGGTCCATGCCCAAAGTGAACTTACAGTATGGTAGGTAAGGCAAATATTAAGCAATAAGCATATGTACAAATACAAAATTATAAATATTGTTAAATGTTTTATAGGAAAAGAATGAGATTCTATGAAAGAGAATAATAGAGAATGATATACTTTAAAGGGAAATTTCTGTGGAGACCTCTCTAAGTAAATATCAGTTGTGCTGCCCCCTACCAGTGACACTAATATTGCATAGTATCTTGTATGTAATAAGGGCTAACAAATGCCAGAAGTTCTGAGGGCATATAAGTAAAAAATAGACATTTATCTCCAGCTAAGGGACTCATCATGAAAGAGATCAGTTTTGGATCACCTGGTAGGATGGGCAAACATTTGATACGTGAGAAAATTGCATGAACAAAGGAAGAGAGAAAGGAAAACAAAGTATGTCTAAGAAACAAGTAGTTAAATGTAGCTAAGGAACAAAGTACAAGGATGGCTCAAAAAAAGAACCAGATTGTGGAGGACATGGAATGCTAGGCCAAGGAATTTAAACCTTTCTCTCTAGTCAGTAGGAGCTATGGAAGGCTTATATGCAAGGACACTCAGACCTGTACTTTTAGAAAGCAGCATGGCACATGAGTGGAGAGTAGATCGTATGGAAGAAATTACTAAAGATGGATACCACTAGATTCAGACTAGATCAAGCAAAAACAAGCAAGACTTCCATCCACATGAAAACAACGAGGGCCTGAAATGGGACAGGAGGTGCAATAACAGGAAAGGCACAACAAATGGCAAATGTTGGCAAGGTGATTTGCCTGGCTGACCTTATCCAGTTCTGACTGACCTTAGGAAGTGAGAGGGTGGTATCAATTGTGATACTAAAATCTTGAGTCTTTGGGGCTGGGGAGGTGGTACTATTGCTAACCAGACTGGGATTCAATAAGGAGGAGGAGCTCTGTGGAAGAGATGCTTTGTTTGGTTTGGGACATGTTGAGTTTAGGGACTTACAGGGCCCTATGTCCAGCAGGCCAAATAAATTCAGCTCTGTAATGCCCAAGAAGGGATGACCAAGCCAGAGGCTAGTGGACTGACTCAGTGGAGCAGCCACAATCAGGGTTCAGAGCCCAGGATCTCTGCATCTGTTCTGTTTAGCCAATGAGATATCATGAAGTATTTACTGTACCCAAGCCTAGGCCTTCCTGAGAACAGGGATCACTGCACCTAACCTAATATTCTCTGGGATTATTACTGCTAATAACTCTTTATTGGGGAAATCAAATAGCTGTAACTTTTCACTGTTGTTGGAAAAGCTTGAGGGGTGAGTCATGTATTAACCACAGAAAAATTCTGTCTACACTAGCCACATAGTAAAATTAAGTTCACATAAAATGGTTTGGAAGAGTGTTTCATTTCAGAAAGGCTTACATTCTTCCTCTTACTGGAAATGAGTCTTACAGGGCATTAAAAAGCCCTATGTCCTATGTGGTGTTTAATATAAAGGCTCCATTTTTTTCCTTTAATCTACATGAGATCAATACTAAAATTCATAAGTAGTAAAAGCATTTGCAGTAAACCTTTACATTTATAGCACTGTATAGTTTATGAAACACTTTTGCCAATGTTACTCTTCAGATCCTCAAAACAACCCAGCAGAGTCTATATTGCAGCCTCTCATTTCCTTTAGAGAAACTGAGGCTCGGTGACATCACAGAAGGTACCCAAGGTCACCTAAGTAGAAAGTAGAATATGTCAGAGCCAAGGTTGAGTCTGGAACTTTATCATATTTGTATCATACCATATATTTGTGTACATTTTATAGAATACGAAACTCTTTCATGATAACCTATTAGATATTCATTCCCAAGGGTCCTTTTGTTGGCCACTATTGACTCCCCTCTAAGTCAGAGGGACTTGAGAGGCTGAATGGCTTGGTGACAGTCATGGAGAGAGTAGCAGAACGAAGACTCCCTCCATCTACTCCCCACATTGTGCAGACCTCCTTCCAAGTCACCAAGAGAGCAGGGTCCATTTTAGTTCTACTACAGAACTAAAATACACCCCCATGAGGCTTTCCTTCTTCACACGCCCTAACCCTATGTATAGCACTGAGGAAGACGCTTAAAAATTTCTGCCTTTTCCTTGAAATTTTTCAAAGTGTCCAGATTTGAGAGCCCCAAATTGAACTTCATCACATTCACTCATACATGCCACTATAAATTTTATCCCATTCAAAGAAGTACTGAGAGAGAAAGTTCTTTGAACTCCACACAAGTCAATCCAGCCTGCCAGTTGATGACTACTCAGTTCATCGCACTGAGCAATACTCAGAGAATACAGAGTAACCCTGCCCAAGACACTGATCCTGGAGAGGAACTTGAATAAATCTGAGCTACTTTGAGCCATTTTTACCTGGGTGCCTATTACCAGTGGAGGTCACAAACCATACTCCAAAAGCATTGAAGCATTTTACCAAAGCCTTCTTCATGGAGATGGAGCAGGAGGTTTACATTTCATGTCACAAAGCAAGGCATCCTCTAACTCATCCTTGGACATCTCTGGTTCTCCCAAAGTTCCTTCCTCTGTAGCTGTTGTTACCTCTCTCCTACTCCCTGCACCTTCTCTAAACTCATTCCCCTCCTATAGCCACTGCTACCATGCCCTGTGACTCTTCTATTTGTAGAGCAAATCCCCTGACCTCACTCAGGAAACCTAAAAATATTCTTTGGGATTGACTCTCTTTAAAAATTCAGAAACTTGTAAGCGAGAAGAGAGAGAATTAGAAAAAAAATCTAAAAATTATTGATTTAATTATCATTCCTGACTCAAAATAAAAACATAATAGCCAACATTTTCTATCTCAGCTTCTTTGCATACTTTCTCCCTAATTCTCAAAACGGCTCTGTAAAGCAGATATGGATCCCAGTTTTACAGATGAGTATACTAAGGCTCAGAGGAATTAAGCTACTTACCAGCTTAAAAGTGCAGACCCAAGACTAATATGTCTGACTCCAAAAATCATGAATCCCCTGCCACACTGCAAATAGAAAGAGTGGGCTCCTCCAAGGGCTGCCCTCTCCGCCCCAGCCACCCAGCTCAAACCAGCTGCAGCCCTCCCCCTTCTACTCCGTTTCCTCTGACCAGAGGCGAAAGGAAGTTTGTTACCTTTTCAGCTGATAGACCCACTTCCTGAGCCAGCCCTAGGTGCTAGTGCACACATGGCCCAGCTCCCTCATGCCCAGAGACCTGCTCACCAGCCTCTAGTCACATCTGGAACATATTTTAAATTACCGCTAACCACAACTGCAAAATAAGTTTTTTGAGTCAAAGATTGCAAGAGATTAAGCTAGTGGCTTAAGCTCACTTGCTAAAGTTCAGCACAGGAGATCTGTATTCCCACTTCCCTTGCTCTCACTGCCTCTGCTCGAACAATTTAACAATGGAAGTTCGATCCCATTGTTGTTGCTTGAGAGCACAGAAATGTCAGTTCTCTTCTGGATTCACAGACTCTACCTGCAAGTAGGGAGCAGTGGTAAGGGGTCTAGGATGAGTTGTGTTGATGCACGCAGCTTTGGAACCAAAGTGACCCAAGCGTGAGTCTTCAGTCTGTGTGACTTCGGGTGAGTCACTTAGCTGCTCCCAACCTTTGTTTTATCACCCGAATAAGTGAGGGCTGTTAAGGAGTAACGTGATAATGCATGCACCTAAAACTAAGTCCTCAGCAAATATAATTTATCCTTATTATTTCCAATGATAATATCAGCTCTCTCCCAACCTCCCTAACATTGGGGCAGTCATTTAACCTCTAGACTCTGAGTTTCTTCACCTGCATTGGCAGATTGGGCTCACTCATCTCTCCGGTCTCTTCCTGCATTGATTTTCTAAAAGCCACCGCTATTTTGCAATTACTCATTCCCAAAACCTCTTGGAAAAAGAGGGACTACACTTGGCATGAGCTTTCATTGGAAACAGCTCTTCTTTTCCAGAATTGGAATAAAAAGCATGTGTCATTTATTGTTTGTTCAGGTTCAGAGGGGAAAATATGGTAGAGTAGATTCACATGACAAAGAGATCTGAGGTGGGAGGACAGGAATAGTTAATGTGTCAAATTCGCAGTCATCTGGGGTTCTGGAAGGTCTTCTCCTCAGGTTTTGCCCAGAGTGCTCATGTTAAAAATGTGTTAAAAATAACAAGAGAGTATTCCCAGAGACTGCCATCCTGGAGTGGAACTCTTCAAATCATAACCCAGGAGTAATGGTTAATATTGAAGGGGACCAAGTAGGAGAAGTAGGAAGGTGATGAAATGACTACTAGCCTGTGATAGTCAGAGAGAATAAAGAGACAGAGAAAAATGGTATGACAATCTGGTCTCAAATCAGCCAGGCCCCTGCTGTTGGCCAAGGGAGTAGGCTTTGCTGACAACTTCCTAAAGGTATCAACCAACCCCATCCACACTCCTGCCAGGACACATCGTTACAGACAAATGTCAGCCTCAACTTTACTGAGAACATATGAAAGGAAAGGCTTGCTACCGCATCTTCTGAAAGAATTTTAACATTCAGACAGATTTTTCAGGGTCACTTCCCAGTCCATCTCTGGAACCCATAACTATCAAACCCCTCCTGACTTATTTGTTCATGGGAACCATACATCTTTATTCAAAATACAGATCGATGCCCAGTCCTAGCTCCCAGGCTTTCTGAGGTCCTTCTGCCACTTTATCCCTTGCATGTTCCCCATGCCCTTTGTCACTCTTGGAAAGATATGTCCATCCAGTTAAGTATGCATTGACTAATTAATTTATTGCATCTGTTCCTCCACAACTTTGGCCATGACACAAAAGTTTCCAAAACACATTTGGTTCCTATATTGATAAACAGGTCACCGTAATCCATGGAGAGTAGAGTATGGAGGGCTGAAGGAAAAGAGCACATAAGATACTTTCCCCCTTTCATTTGCCTGGCTTTTATGCAAATTGCTGATTTAGCCAGTATGTTAAAGCATGCAGACATGTGAAACTGCATAAGAAAGAAGCTAATCTCTACCTTGCAAGGGAATTTTTAAAATTTAACTCTGTACAAGTCATTGGTAGATGGGATGGTGAGGAAGAGAAGTAAACAAACTTGAAAGTAATTATTGAATGAATAAATAAATAATACTAATTGAGCAACTACCATGAGTCAGCTCCTTTACCGGGTGGTTTACATGTTTTCAATCCTAAGAATAAACTTGTGATAAGTAGAATAATGCCTGTGTCACAGATGAGGCAACTTCACATCAGAGAAGTAAAAAATTTCCCTTGAGTTACTCAGGCCTTGATTCAACCTCAGATCTGCATTGCACCACCCTAAAATCTACGACTTCTACCAAGCTGCAGTAGGAAATGTATATTTCTTTGCTGTGTGTTTTCCAAAATTCTGGTGACTCAGAGTCTTTATCAGGACCCCATAGTGTCTTCAGAGATGGGAAAAATAAGTGAACATGACTACTGTGAGTGAGCTTGCCCTGACAGCTTTGAAGAAGCAAATGCAGTCTTACACGTACACTCTTCCCTCACTAAGTTAGTCGCCTTTATTAGAAGTCAAATATCCTTTATCTGAATTGACAGCAGGTTTCTGATCAAATATTACTGAGTCTGCCTCTAGGTGTGAACCTGAGTGAGTTCCTGTTTCCCCTCAGTTAACGCCTTGTGACTCAGGGTGCCAGAACTGAGCAGTTTGACTCAGTCTAACACAATGTGACAGCTAACAACCAAAGGAGAAAACAGCTCCTCTCTGCTATCTCCCACTTTCCCCATATTTACAGCATGCACATTTCCAACCCAGTCTGCAGTGGACTTTTTAACACACCAGGTGTTGCCACTTTGAAAGGTCACTTTTACATTTGCAATCTTTGCATCATGTTTCCACTATGGATTTATGGAGCAGAAGGGAAAAGAGCCAAATGTTAGTGTATATTTGGTTCCTCCAATACCATATTGGGAGGGGTTGACAGAGCGAGAGGCCTCAGGCCAGGGGGCTGGGGTGAGGGTGCTGATGGCCAGGCCCAGTGCCCCAGACATTCATGTTGGCTCTCAGCTGATGTCCAGCTGATGGAGTGAGGACAGATTTTCTCCAGTGCAAAGGCAATGCCACTTCTGCCTGTAGTCGATTAAGATAACCTTGACAACACAAACAATGAGCCGCACATCATTTTCCTGAGGATGCACTGGTACACGGAAAGATCTCTGCCAAATCTGATCCCCTTGCCAAGGCTTCCAGGTGTTTCTTTGTGTTTTCGCAGAGAACTAACATCATTTTTTCCTTCAGTTCGGAAGAGGTGGTCCAAAGTGTTTAAGCGACAGTAGTTGCAACATGTTGGAGAGGGAATTTATTATCTCAGCCCCAATAGGTCTTAATAAGCCTTACACAACTGTTTAGGCATTTATTCTATTAACGGCTGTTCATTCTGGTGGCTTCACCTGAATATTCATGATCTTCCTATCCCCAGAGCTTCAGCATAGCAGCTGTTTGAAACCCGCAGCAAATGTTCAAGAGAGTTCCACAAATATAAACACCCTCACAGATGAATGTTCCAGCGCTGGCCTCACAGAGGCTAGCCATGAAACATTTATGTGGAGTGGATTTTTTGAGGGCAGCATTTACAAAACTTAAATAACCCTCCCCCTTCGGGGAGCCCTTCACTCTTATTGGGACATGACCATGTGGACAAAGGGTCCAGGAGAACCACATCCACAAATACAGCTGCCTCCCTCCTTATTGCCTCCTGTAACAAGAGGTTCTGAATTAATTCCGATTGGAAGGGTAGCTAGAGCAACCCAAGGGATGAGGTGCAGGTGGGATGTGCAGTGCACACTTCAGGGGATATGGCTGAGTTAGTTGTTTTTGAAAGAGTGAGGTGGTTCATGCAGGGAATATTTTTAGCATAAAAATATCAAAAGAGAAAGAATTGTGCTGGTTTTCCAAAGGGATATAACTAGGAATGACAGGATTAAATTAGCAAGAGGACAATCTGACGTGAAATTTATTGAGATCTCCCCCTTGAGCATATGTTTTCTGCTTTTTAAGTCAGAAATGCAAAGTAGAAAGAGTTTAGGCCCATCTTTATGACTGAACAAATCTCCCTCTTGGGCAACTCACTTAACCACTTTGTGACTCAACTTCTTTGTTTCTATGTCATTTTTGCCATTTTGCCAGGTGACTGGGGAAATGTTGTATCAAAGAAGATGATTATAAGATGGCATTTTATAAACTAAGAAGATATTAATGTATTATAAATACATTCCTATTGCCTTTAATTGACCCAAGCATAAGGCTAAAAATGAATAATCATAATTTTCTAGCCTTTTTGTGGTAAACCAGTCACCTCGACCAGCGAGAACTACAGGATGAACTAGGATGTGGGGCTAATACACGTGCTGTAATACAGTTCACTGGAGTAAAAAGAACATGGGTTGTGCAGTCATATTGACCTGGGTTCAAATCCCAGCACTACCACTGTAATTTGAGCAAATCACGTAGCTTTCTGAGACTCAGTTCTTTCATCAAAAAAATGCAAAGAATACCTAACTTCTACTTTTGTCACAAGATTTAAGTAGCTGTGCGATATACAGCACAGTACCTAGCATAGGTGCTCACTGGATGCGATCCCTTCTCCCACCTTTTCCATGGTAGCGCAGCTTGCTCAACCCCCCAGCAGGCCCACCCCACAGACCCTCCACCCTCAGCTGTTTAGAACCCATGGCCAGGCGGATGAACAAATTAGCTCCACAGACATCCAGTCACTTCTCTAGCCAGAACACCACTTCCACAAGCCAAGAATCTAGCCCCTCCTCATTTTCTACAGCCAGGCAGGCTCATTCTTTCCTTGGGAACTCTGTGGAGTTGAAATGGAAGGAGGGAGGTGAAAGCTTTATTGCAAGTTTACTCCAGGAAGAGAAAATCAACTGAAACTTCTCAAGGAAGATGATCTTCCCTGGTTAAGTCCCCATCTCAGTCCTTCCCCAGAACTTACTGTATGGATTGTCATCCTTGATTTTTTTTTTTTTAAATCCATTTCCCTCAGTAGATAAATGCTTCTCAACCTTTTGTAAATGCCATCTTTGGATTCACATAAAAATCTCAAGTCCTCCTTTAATGGCATCTGGAATTCAAAATAAAAGAAATGTCATAGTTAAAATCAAATCAACACAATTATAATATCAACATGGTGTTTCAAGCTGCACAAGCTTCCTCCCCAATACAGTTCCTTAACCCAAGCTTGTAAAAGGTCATAATGTAATAGAGAATGAGAGAACCAAAGATGGGGGGAAAATAAATTAATATAACATGTGTGAAATGTTATAGGAGAGGATCAGAGCGAGTCCTTGGGAGCAGACAAAGGAGGAGGGATTCTGCTGAGAGAACTAGGGAGAGCTGTCGAGAGAGAGAGGCATCACAATTTGAGTAAACATTTTCTAGATGGAAAAGATGGAACAGACGTTACAAGCACAAGCAACTGCATGGGCAAAGGTCTAAAGAAAGAAAATGGATGATGCGGCAAGGAAATGGCAAAAACCTTTTTTGTGGCTGAAGAAAGTTAGCAAGGAGCAGAGGCAAAGTAGGTTAGGTCTCCTCATGCTGTGCTGAGGAGCTGGACGAAATCCTATAGGCAGGGGTAGAGTGGCATCATCAGGATTTTATTCTGGAAAAAAATGCATATATGTTTGTGATAAAAGAAGTGAGATGGGGAGACCAGAGAGAGGAAGAGTTTATGCTACTTATTTAACCCTTCCAAAAACCCCATGGAGTAGCTGTTATTTCTCTGTAACAAGAAGGAGCTCACAACTTGCTCTTTTGCTGACAAGTGACAAAGCTGGGACTCAAATCCAGGCCTTTTGATGTCAGGTCTAGGGCTCTTTTCACTCCTCATCATAACTCATTAGCTACTAGAACCACGAAATGCAGACACTGAGTTGCTTTCAGGGGTTCTTAACCTTTTCTGTACTGTAGACTAATGGAACAATCTGGTGAAGTCTGTGAACGTCATGTCAGAATAATTTTTTCAATGCATAAAATGTTTTGAACTACCAAAGATACTGATAAAATTGAAATCTAGTTATTAAAATATTTAAAACACTATACTATGGTAATATAAGTGTTGTTTTTATTAATTCATCGAAAAGCAAGCTCTGTTGGAGGGACTAATAATTACCAGAATCTCAAAATAGTGGTAATATAAATCATTTTTAAAGATATCTTCAACTACAGTGCAATATGATAATATTTGTATTTCCTATTAGTGATAGAGTCGTGGGTTTTGCTAATGCAACTGTGACTTACCTCTAACCATAATTAATAAAAATGATACATTTCAGTTATAGATTAGTGAACATAAAGGTATAATTTTTTCTCACTCAAATTCATAGATCCCTGAATAATTTTCATGCACCTTGATTAAGAACTTCAGAAAATGTTCCAAATTTGAGAAAATCTGCGAGAGTGATTTCCAAAACATTTAGAAATGGTATTCTTTTTTCCAAGTGAACTAAGAAGCAGAATTTCAATGATGTAATAGTTCAAAGCAGGACGCTGATGGAAGCACAGTGTGAAGGACTTGGAACCCATCCCCCGGGGCTCTTCCTCACATCCCTTAGACCCAGGCATCCCCTTTGGGGCAGATCCATGAAGTATCTCCTGAGAACACCAAGGGTCCCCAAAAATACTTAGCTGTGGTTTCTCAGCACATGTCAGCAGAGCTCACCTTTCTCGGGACAGAGGTCTGTAAAGTTTTCTGGTGATAGCAGCCTTTCCAGAAAACCCACGGCTATCCCACTCTCATAAAAGCTTGTTCTAAGAGAAAGTTTCTGAGCAAACATGGATCTTCAGCAATATTCCAGAGGTAGCATTGTTCATACATGGATTGCTCACGGTGAACAGTAACGGTTTCAAGCTAATAAGGAAATAATCCATTTTCAGCAGATGAAAGAAGGGGGATCAGAAAGGTAACTTGAGCCGAGGGTAATAGCATTGCCAAAACTTATAATGGGAACTACCTAAAGAATCCAAGACCCTTTGTTAGATATGAATGATTTCTTTTTTCTGGTGAAAAGTGTATGAAGAACTTGAGAAGAAGGGCCTGAGTGGATTTTATGAAACAACCTCTGTCTGGGGAAGAAGGGCTTGGGGTAAGGTTGCAGTTCCACTGTATCCTTAGGTTACGTAACAGGGAGAGAGTTGAAAGATGTTCAAACCACCACAATATGATGTGCTCTGTCTTTGAACTCTTTCCTCCAGGTTTAAACTGTAAGTTCATGCATGTTTCTTTGCAATACCTCTCTCACTGGCTGTGAATATAGAGCAGAGATAGAAACAAAGTTAATTAAGAAAGAAGTCTATAAGGAGTGCTACCCACACCTAATGTTCCCCACTCTGAGTGCCAAAATCTTAACTGTAATTCAGAAAGAATCCACCCATTCAAGATACCTATATGCAACAATGCTTTACAGTTTTTAAAGAGAATTTGTAAAGACATTGAATGGATTTTATTGAAAATGTCTAACCCATTCTGAAATGTGATCTAGAATCTGTCTGTATCTACTACCATAATACAAAGAACTAGAAAAGATATATAGCAGGCTATAACACCAGTTTATAATGCCTTTTACTCATTCATTCATTTATGTATTCAAAAAACTATTTATTGAGTGGCTTTTATGGTCCATGGACTAAACTAGGTGCCAGAAATACATTAGAGAACAACACATGGTCTTTTGCCCTTCATGGGTCACATATTCTGGAGAGGAGACAGACAATCAACCAGTACTTATTCAGTTTCCCTGAAATAACTGATTCTCAATTTTCATTGTGACTAAGAATCACCCAGGAAGCTTGTTAAAAAATACATATTCCTGATTCAGCAAACCTGAAACGGGGCTGAGGAATTAGCATTTTTAATGAGTGTGACAATGAATCTAATGCAGGTCATTGACAAACCGGGCTTTGAAGAAGATTACAGCTAATGAGACTACAGAATAATCTGTCCTCCTGGGGCCCCCACTGCTCTTATCCCATGCTCTTCACACAGGAATGCCCATTTCTTGCTTCAGACCCCTTACTAATAAGCCTTAGTCTTTGCCTATACCCTTTCTTAGAGCTCAGCCTTTAACTACTATGTCCTAAATACCAAATAATTTGTGTCTAGGGAAAACTGATTCCCTCCAACACATTCTGAAAATGTCTTTAGTATTTTGCTGTAGCTCCCTGTCTCTCTGACCTGAACCATCTGCCCCTCTATTTTTTAGGCAACTACATTATTTCGACATTCTGTGAGTTTCAGCAGCCGGAGGAGGGTTTCACACTCCTTTGGGCACTAGGAGTGACATTTTGCTTGCAAAATGCTTGAGTCCTTCCAACACTACAAAATCGCCCACACCACCCAGTATTATCAAGGAGCACGGCTGTTTGATCTCCTCGTGCCTCATATCACACACACACACACACACACACACACACACACATTTATATGTACACACACTCACATGCATATAAATAGGTTTGCATATGAAATCTACCTAAATAAGATTGGCCTTGTCCTTAATGTTACCAAAAAGCATTAATCTGCAAACTCTCAGCTACAAACCATATATAGCTAGAGATCCATACAAGAATTTGTCTCCTATCAATTCTGTTTTCATAAAGGCACCACAAAGTGAAGAACTTTAGGCTCCAAATGCAACAACCCTTTCTCGTTCCATAAATGATAGTATTGGGATCATCCTTGACATGACACCATACCTGGACAAGTTTGTGACTCAGTTCCTAGCTCCAACAAAGTAAAGCAAAACCAGCTTTTATCTCTCCCTAAAGCACAAACTGTTGTTGCATAATAATCTCTGAACCAATTAATTAACTGTAACCCAGTGGATTCTAGGCATAATACTTTTTAAAGTTAGTATTTACATTTTTTATTTCTTCTTAATATGGTAATACCTTACTAATAATAAATTAATTGCTTAAGGCTAAGCTGAATTAGTGAGAAGTGTGAATGATAACTTATGTCTTTTCAGAGCAGTTTTGTTACTATAAAATACAACAAGATTAAATAAGTGTTGCCAAGTAGAAGCCGTGCTGCCATGCACTGCTTTAATGAGTAGATAAGAATAATTTATAATTAGCGTACGAAGGCTGTTAAATTGCTTTTTCAAATGTTCTTAGCATGGGAAGCACATGTTTCTGGAACACACATCACTAAGAGTTAACCAAAGTTGGCTCTATGAATACTCAATAAGGGCTTATAGCAAATTTAAGCACTGGATAATTTTTTGAAGTCCATTTCCACTCAAATTCCACAATTCTGTGATTAACTGAATTTAACGTATTTTGTTTAATTTGGGAAAATTGTCTTAAGAATTATCATAAATCCCAAACTAGTAAAACCCAAATTGATAGATTTTACTGACTCTACTCATTTCCTGATTTTCATAGGAAAGTTAATATTTGGTGCCCTGTCAAGAGTGTCCTGTTCCCTGACATGTAACTGAAGAAAAAGAGAAAACTTCACTCCAGAGATGGGGAGAGACACGATAATAAAATAAGCAATTGACATTTGTATTATAGTCTATTGTTTACTTCTAGATGTTCTATATGTTTTTGTACTCAGTTATTCTGTACAATCAGTAAGAATGGTCATAATAATACCATGTTAAAGAAAGCGATCTCAACGGTCTGTGAGCTGTTTCGGGATTAGAATTCAGGTCTTCTGACTACATAGTCTACCTAGTGTGTAATAGAGTTCACTATGTATTGGTTTAATGAATGAATAAATTGACCCTCAATAAATAAATAATTAGGGACAATCTATCTAATTTGAAAAAGCACTGGTCCCAGGTAGGTGGATCACATCGTAAATTATATAACTGTCTAACCACTATGTTGTATACCTAAAACTAATACAAAATAAGATTGAATGTCAACTGTACTTGAGAATTTTTTTAAGTTGAAAAAAAAAGAAAAGAAAAAGAAAGCACTAGTAAGCAAAGCAAGACAACCATTTGAACATTAAACATCTCTCAGATGCTGAGGAATGCAGGAATCTTACCAGGAGACATAAACCAGCCTTGCTGCATAATTTCAGGATCTATTGCAAAATGAAAATGCAGGGCCCCTTTTTCAAAAATCACTAATGATTTTAAGACAGTGACAGAAGAGCATTAAACTAAGCACAGAACCCTTCTGAGAATAGGGGGACCTGCGCAACTACACAGATCCCATGCCCTTGAAGCCAGCCCTGCACATGACATTTTAAAGCTTAGAGTTTGGTTCTTGATGGGAATGGTTCCATCCTGTAGACAGCATTTTGAATATTGGCGGGTAAGAGGTTCTTGGTTGGTACAATGATTGGAGGCCCTGCTTGTATGTAGTGGGCAGAGGCCAAAGATACTCAAGTTCCTCAATGTCAGAGA
Source organism: Eidolon dupreanum (assembly GCA_028627145.1). Lineage (NCBI taxonomy): Eukaryota > Metazoa > Chordata > Mammalia > Chiroptera > Pteropodidae > Eidolon > Eidolon dupreanum. The sequence goes on from CM053502.1 coordinate 36,808,827, forward strand.
CAGCCCTGCACTCTAAAGAATCCTCCTGCTTCCCCAAGAATTTCAGAATGTCCCATAAGGTATTCATATAGCTGAAAAGCCTATTTATAATTATCTGGGCTTAAAATCTACCTTTGTTTTACATATCCCAAATTTTTCAGGATGCGACTACACTGTCATATCTGGAAAGACTGCATGCTGCTTGTTTAGAATTTTATCATTAAAAACAGTTACACTAATGATGGCAACACGTCATTCAAAGTGATTCTCGTGGAAATACAAGCATCTGACTCTTTTATTATGTTCCCTAGTAAGGTTCTAGTCACGCCTTTATGTAAAGGAATACAACTCTTACCATAAGTTGTTTTCCTTTTATATTATAGTCAGAACATCATAGTTTTTTCTAATTGGTTGGAAGTAAATTACACCATGAGAGCATTTCATTTCATGCTGGCAAAAGAAGATTTCAAAATATTTGTTACAGAAAGTGGCTTCAGATATGAAAGAATTGAGAAACACAGGCTTAGAGGAATAAGATTACAAAATGTTTCAGCTGGAAGGAATTTGGGGGATTATCTACTTCATTGACAGATAAGGAAATTGAGGCTGAAATAAATTATATATCTTGCCTAAGGTCACCCGGCAATTATTGGTAATGCCAGGACTTGAACCTATGCTAATTTCCAGGACTATATAAAGTAATTATTTTCTTTTCCTTCCTCTCTTCCTTCCTTCCTACCTTCCTTCCTTTCTTCCTTTCAACAAATATCACAGAGCTTTTACTTTGCACCAGGCATTAAGGTAGAACCTGATGATGCAGAGATGACTAAGACACAGTTTCTACCCTTACGGAGATTGCAGACTGGCCAGAAAACAAGGCTGAGCCTAAATATGATGCAACATGCACTAGAGTAGACTTACATTCAAAATATTACAAGGAGCAAGTGACTGAGTCTTCCTCAGAGAGTTGAATGCAAAGGTGAAATCTGAATCTTAAGGTTGGAGAAAGGCTTTGCTCCTTAGAAACAAGGTAACTCTCATTCTAAGCAGTTGCACGAAGTGAACAAAACATAATGGCTAAAACAAGACAATCTATAATCATGTGTTGGCTGTCCACAGCCTTTCATGTGAAGCAGTACTTTCCAGAAGCACAGGGTTGGTCATTATCCTACCAAACACAGCCAAGCAGAGAGCAAGCAGAGGGCAAGGCTGGCCCTGACGTCGTCTGGGAGAGAGGAAATGAAAGGGGAATCCTCCACATTGCTCCGTGGGTGACCAGGACCTGATAAGCCTTTGGAGTTCTGTGAGCACTGGCCAGAGTACAAGCCAGGAAAATAGCTTGTTGATTGCTGAAGTGGTTAAGTGGATCATCTTATTGATTCTCACCTAGCCTGGAATAGACCTCAATAACCGACATCAAGTGCTTTAATAAGAGCAAAGGAAAGATTTACTGGATGCAAGTGCTTTTCATTAGAGAGGACTGAGGGGAAATAAAACATGCTGACCCACCACCAGTGAGGGGCCATGGCATGGCTTCCAGCCTGGTGACTGCCATCCAGACAGGAAAGTGAGTAAGAGGAAGTCAAATGAGAGCCCATGGGCCTGTGCTTATCAGAAATGCTAGAAAAGAATTTTCACAGATTGCCAGATTGTCTGCTTCCCTTCTCCTCTTTCTCTCCACACACTGCAAACCTCACCACCTAGGAAGCTAGGACACAGGGAGCGTGGCTACCACTCACTGAGTCCAAAACCAGGCACAGGCTTGGCCTTTTTTAGTCATTACCTCAACCTTACAAAGAATGTATAATTTTTCCACACTGCAAGGGAGGAAACTAAAACTAATGAAATGACTATTAAATGGTGAGTCTAGGATTAGAACCCAAGTGTCTCTGGCACTAAAGCCTGTACTCGAAAATTTTCTCTTAGAAATAAGACTTGGCAGCCACTTATTTTTCCTCTCAAGGCTCCCAATTAAATCCACTCTACATTAACTGACCACATTTTTATTTTTATTGAGCAAGTACTATATATCAGATACCAATAAAATATTATGCCATTTTGTCTTCACAACCAGCTTAGGAGGCTACTCTACTACTATTATCCCCATTATAGAAACAAGTTAACTGAGGCTTGAGGCAAAATGAGACCTTGAACACAACATTTTCAAAGTCCACATCCCAAATTCTAATCAACTATATCCTAGGTGTCTCTTGAAGAAAATATAAATAAAGGGTATAGCTGGGCGATCTAAGCAGACAGGACTCAGGAAATGCACCCATTCATTCAAATATTCAACAAATTTTTATTGAGCTCCTACTTCATTTCAAGCATTTTTCTAAGGGATGTAGTGATGATTGTGAGAATAACATTCTTTTGGGGGTTGCTTACCACACTTGAGATATACTTAAGATAAACAGTAAAGTCCTGGTAGAGACAAGTATAATAAAGAAAATAAAATGGCATGGTGGATGGGTCTACTTCATATTGGGTGGTCAGGTAGGTGTCACCTGGGGAAGTTGTTTGTAAGCTGAGGCTCCAATGACAAGAAGGTTCTAACTATGCAGAAGTCTAGTTGAAAAACATTCTAAGCAGACGAAATAGCAAGTGCGGAATCCATAAGGTAAAAAGAAATGTGGTGCATCCACAGAGGAGGAGAGGACCACTGCAGTCAGGATGTACTGTGGGAGGGGAATGGGGCAAGATGAATTCTGGAACAAGTGGTAGCCAGTCTCCGGGGTTCTGGCAGGCTATCCTAAGGAATTGGAATGGATTTTATTCTATGTAAGAGAAGAAGGCAAGGAACGGTTTAAGCATTTAAAATGATTTGCACTTTAAAAACATAATTTTGGTTGCTGTTTGGAGGAGGCTTGAGAGGATGCGGGGAGATAAGTGGGGATAAGTGGGCCATTGCAGGAGTCCAGCTCCAATGACATTAGCTCAGATTCGGTGTAAGCAGGAGATGTAGAGAAGTGGACACATCCTGAATACATTTTGAAGGAAGTCCACCTTAGACTTCTGTAAACATACAAGAGTTTTTGCATTTTTGACACCCAGGATGGTATCCCCTGCCAGCCACTCTCAGTATGTTTTGATGGGCTTCTGCCACATTAGACTATGAAAACTCAACTGAAATAATAAAATGTGATGCCATCATCACCTCTGCTCATCCTAAGAGAGGCTTTTATGAATTTTCACAGAAAAACAATGCTTGCCAGGTAACCAAACAGCTCCCCTGACCACTGCTCACAGTGGCCGAGGAAGAAGAGAAAAAAACAGTGACAACGAACTCTCTGCTTTTTCAAACCAGCCCCATGATGATTTGTCCTATTTACTGTGGTCCAAATGGCAATTACTTCAGAAGAAATAGAAAATGAGAATAACTGGAAGAAATTGGATGTCACCATGAGGTCCTACTTAATATATTTAAAAGCAACTTAAAAATGCTGGGGGGGTTTTGTCAGTGAAAATATGAGAAATGTCTATCTGTCTTCCACCAATAGGTTTAAGTGCCCATTTTAGAAATCAGGAAAAACTCATCTGAAGGATAATGAAGAATTTGACAGAGAAGTGGTTTTGTGTATGTGTGTGCGTGTCATGTTCTCAGGAGGGAGGACAGCCGGTGGCATGTAATTGTCTACAGGTCTGGCTTTGGGAGACAGAAGGTTGGGTACAAGGTGAACTGTCAGGAGAAAAAAAAAATCGAGAGAACCTTAGGGAAGATGGGCCTTGTACATAATTGATCTGACAGAGCACTGCCCACTCCATCACTGCAGCTGAAATACAGCCACTCTCCCGTGTGGGAATGCGTTTATGTTTCAGGGCACCAGACTCCATCTATGAAGGGAAGTGTTTAAGCAGGAAAGATAACATGTCCGTCAGTCTGAACTAGTGATTCTGGAAACCCAAACACCATGTCAGAGCCTTAGGATTAAAAATATATATAAATCTAACTCTAGCCTAAAACAAAAGGAATTTTGTCCATTGAACAAGGGAAGGGAATAAGGGGCTTATGACAACTACCCCTTCTGATTTTTGGTTGGTTAATTGCATTTGGGGAAAAAATGCTGTATGTTCTAGGGACCTTCATAAAAAATGGTACTAGAATTACTCTCAGCTACTTGGGTTTGCTTTCTTCTTAAAGGTAGGATAAAGGATGTTCACTATTTCATCAATGAATATTTATTTAGTACTTTTCATTCATCCATTGTTCTGCTGGAAACATTATAAAAACAAACACATCATCCCTGACCTCACAGACTTTATAATCCAGTCCGTTTTTAGGCCTGTTTATATATTTAGGCATTTTTGTAACAAAGGGTGAAATTCAGTTTAATTCCACAAACCTTTATTGAGTTCATATTCTGAGTGAAGTGATATAAGGACAATATGAATATTCATTTAATAAATATTGATAAAACAACATGTGTGATATATATACATATATGGAAACACACAGTTGATGGAGATCTAGATAACTGCCTCCAGGAACATGCAGTGTGGGAGGGATGATAAGACCTGTATATAGATAACTAAAACCAGTGATAGAAAGTGATGAATATCACTGAAAAAGAGAAGGGCAGATAGAGAACTTTAACAGGAAGGATGAGGGGATGACTAACTGGGAGGCGAACAAAATCTATTATCTGAATCAATTTCCCAATTTATTCATTTACTCAACAAATATAACATGATTTCCTGCCACATTCCAGATATTGTTGGAGTCTGCACTGAAAATCTGACTAGAAAGGGAGGTTAACAGTTAAGGGGTGGAGAGAGTGAGGTCGAGGGGGACTGGAGTGGCAGGCTACACTCCAGAAGGCTGCTTTGAGAAGGTAAGAAGATACTAACAAAGAACAAGCAAAAGGAAGCTCTGAAGGAGAAATCACAAATGTGGCGTGGCATAAATTCCACACAGCCATGCCAAATACTTAGACGGCACTAAGGAGTCTGGGCATAAAAGGGGAGGGAACACGTTATTGGACACGCACATGTGTATGTGCAAGGGAGCTGGAGGTGCTATGAAGAGTTCAGATGATCAACCACAGGGTCTAACCAATGGGTTGAAAGAAAATGGGTCAAATCGTTGGAGATGGAATAGTAAATAGAATAGTAAAATTCTATCAATTGGGGTTGACATCTCAGGTGTCACTCCAATAGATCGAATCCTATGCAGAGAAGGATTCCAACATTACCTCTGTGCTCAGTAGGAAAGGGTGGCATGATCGATCAGAAATGTTCTCCGTGGGCAGAGAAAGGGTGGCAACAGCCACATCAGGTATTTGACCTCCGTGGACTAGACACCAGATGAGGTTGTGAGAGTAAAGGAGTGAGTGAGATGGAAGGACAGGAGGGTGTGGTCATAGAGTGAGATGTTGGAACTTGAAGTTTCCAAGGTCGACTTCTCATTGGAGATGTCCAGGCATAGAATATGGCCTTGGGAAGGTCTGGCCTAATCAAGAACAAGGCCCTATCTAATATTCAAATACCTAAATGTTACTGCTTTTGTCTCACTGAAGAAGAGATATTTCTTCAGAAGAAAAGGACCCTTATAATTTAAGAGAAGGGTGGATGATTGAAAAGACACTTGGCCATTATAACGTAAATGGAAGAAAGCATGGAAAACTATCATTTCTTCATTATCATCAGCTTCCAGTCTCAATAAAGCAAAGAATGTAGTACCATGCTGCGTATGAGGGCCTCCTCCAAGCTCGTGGCTCAGACTGACCTATCTGAACTCTCCTGCAGAAATCAGCCGCTGACTATTTCTTCCATCAGGGAAAGCAGGGAGTGAGCCAGGGATGTGCCTTCCAATGACCTCATCCCATGACTTCTTTTTTTAAGTGGAAAAACACTTAACATGAGGTCTACCCTCAACAAAATTTTAAGTGTAAAACAGTGTGCTGACTATAGGTACAATGTTGTACAACAGATCTCTAGAACTTACTCATCTTCTTTAACTGAAATTTAATGCCCTCTGATTAGTATTTCTCTCTTTCCCCTCTCTCTAGTCCCTGGCAACCACTATATCACTCTTTGACTCCATGAATTTGACTATTTTAGATACCTCATACAAGTGGATTCATGCAGTATTTGTCTTTCTGTAACTGGCTTATTTCACTTAGCATAATATCCTCAAAATTCCTCCATGTTGTCACATATTGCAAAATTTCCCTTTTTAAGGCTGAATAATATTCCATTGTATGTACATTTTCTTTATCCATTCATTGGTCAGTGATCATTCAAGTTGTTTCTGCATTGTGACTATTGTGAATAATGCTGCAATGAGCCTGGGAGTATAAATATCTCTTCAAGATCCTGATTTCCATCCTTCTAAATAAATACCCAGAAGTGAGATTACTGTATCATATAGTAGTTCTATTTTTAATTTTTTGAGAAGCCTCTAAACTGTTTTCCATAGCGGTTGCACCATTTTGCATTCCCAACAATGTACAAGGGTTCTAATTTCTTCACAGCCTCATCTGAATACCATTTGGGGCTCTGGAGTGACAGGATCTCAGGTAAAACTATCACCTCCTCATAGCTCAGTGCCACTATGGAGGTCTGAGCTCACAGTTCTCCATGCTTCCCTGTTTGCCAGCTTGCTTCATGGATCAAAGTAGAGAAGGAATCAGGATTGGCTAGAGGGGTGAATTCTTGGACCGATAGAGTAAATCTAAAAACATTTGTCAAAAAAAGAGTTAATGACTGCTTCTCGGCAGGAAGCCCTAAAGAAATGAGTGTTCGGAAGTGTAGAACATTCACTTTTACGGTAGGTGGTGTTATTGTTACATGTTCATACAGACAGTACTAATTAACAATCCTAAAGGCCACATCATTAAATTATTTCTTTGCTTAAAACTCTGCAATGTTTAACGCACCCCAGCAATTCAATTATATCTAAAACACTAGCCTGAACGCCAGGCATTATTCTGTGGCTGACAAGGACAAGTTGCTCTTAAAAGCAGGTGAGGCTTTAAAAGAAAAGAAAAACATCCAACAAGCTGCCTCCCTCTCCCTGACACGCACTCTAGATATAAAAATAACAATAATCTTCAAAGAAAATTTAAAGTGGGCCTTACCCTTGCCAGACAGACAATAAAATGTAGACTCCACCAATTTTTCTGTATGTGCAGATATGAAGAATCTGAAAAGATTTTCTTAAAGATCTCACCTAAAAATCAAATCAGTACCCTCAAATCTATTTAAGATCCGCTGGTTTCACTGTTTTTCTTCTGGGTCCTGCCACCCATCCTTTGTCATTTCTAACCACTGCAAATTGCATTTTGGGTTTGAACCTGGGGTAATGTCATGGCTTTGGGCTGGGATTTTCCTGGATGTGTATTATAGTCAACATAGAGTACTTTGGAGAGCACACAAAGCCTCTTTGTCTCCCGCCCAGTGAAATATCTCAAGTACAGAGTGTGACAAGAAAGGGCTTCAACCCAGCTTAAATACACACATGTGCGCACACACACACACACACAAGTTCTTGCCCTTCTCTGTCTCCCCCAGCCTGATCTTCTCTGTAGCTAGACAGTTCTATACACAGGCACACAGCCTGGTTTAGCTGGCCAAGTAGCCTCAGTCCACTGGACAAGATTTGGCAGGCAACACCATGACAGAACCTCCATTTGGAAAGTGCAGAGACCACATCTGGGAGCAACACATATGTGATTCCACTGGTTTTCACACAAAGAAGCAGATTGTGCCAGTGGCCAGCTAGCCAGCTGGGCACTCATCTGCAGCCATAGAAACAGGGATGAGAGAGCAATGTGCCTGATCCTTTTTGCATGGTCTCCCTAAATGCCCAGTCTCTATATAAACCATTTCCTCATTACTCTTTCCTAACACTATCCCAATAATACCCTCCGAAGAGGCCCCACTCAACACTATGGGGCCAGGAGACTTATGTTTCTTCTTCACTCCATACTACCAAGCACAGTGCCTTACATAGAGTATGCCCTCAATAAATTTTTGTTGGATGGAGGAATGGAGGAATGGAGAAATGGATGGACAGACAGGCAGATGGATGGGTGACAGATGAATATGGATTAATGGGTAGATGAATAGATAGATGGGTGGATGGAAGATAAAGCAAGCCAAGATGCATTACTCCCCTCTAAAAGAACTGAGTCCTCTCACTGACACCCTCAATCTGAACTCTAGATCTCTAGAGAGGTAGTACAGGCTGGTGTTTGTAGAGCCAGCAATACATGTGTACTGCTGCCAATTCCCATTCTCCCACCGTGGCAGACATCACTAACAGGCCACAATGTTCTTGCCAAAACATTCAACACCTTTCCTCTCAATTTCCTCAGTAGTACTCCAAGCAGGTACTACTAATCACCAAACAGGATGCAACCAAGTTTCTGCCCCAGGGTTAGAATATGGGCTTGAGGGTCTGTCTGATAGACCATCGTTTAGATATTGATTTGATCATTTTCTAACTATAAGACCTGGAAAAAGCTAATGAAACTAAGATACCACAAAATGAAGACTTTAATTTTCTATCTGTGTAAAGGAAGATGAAGAATCAAATTTATAAGATTACCATGGAAACTGATGAGAAAATTAAATAAGCACCCAACATAGTAAGTGCTCAATAAATATTAGTTGTTTTTATCCAGAGACTCTTTATGAATTACCAAATCTCGTGTTTCTCTGTAAGTTCTTTCCCATCAAATTTATTGCTCAGTTGCATCTCTCCCAAAGGGATGACAGAAAAAAGGCAATACTAGTATGGATTGAGAAAGTATAGTCTCTAATTTAGCTAGCCTAGAATGATTCAACAGGCATTGCCTAAAGGCAGAACAGGAAAATGAACAGATTTGGAAGTGAAAAGACCTAGGTTCTAGTCAAAACCCTGTCCCCAGCTGGCTTGATGAACATGGAGGTTTATAACTTGAAAATAAATTCTCCTCCTGAGAATTTATAAAGCTTATCTGTGCTATGAATCTGGATATTAGTCCACAACATGGCCTTGTTGTAATGATGATGATAACATACACAAAAGTCATACTAACTGTAGGTCCAGGTTTTGTTCTAAGTTACACACACACACACACACACACACACACACACACACACACACGCTCGCTCACTCATTCATTTAATTTTCACAAGAACTCTCTAACTATGACATTTAGCTAATATCAAAATGCATTTTACAGCTGAATTACTGAAACACAGAAAAATAAACTAACTTGACCAAGGTCAAATGACTTTAAGCACTGAGGCAAATATTCAAACCTAAAATGAGGCAGTAATAGCATGCTTTGTAATTTGGTATCTCCTTTCTCTCCCCAGAAGCCCCCTGAGCATAGAGGCAGTGTGATGCAGTGACTAAGTACAAGGTCTCTGACTTAGCCAACCTGCATTTGAACCCCAGCTTTGTTTAACTGCTTTGTGCCTTCATTTCCTCATGCAGAAAATGAGGCTAGTAAGTATAGTTCCTCACAGAGTTGTTATGAGAATTAAATGAGTTATTCTAAGCAAAGCATTTAAAGCAGGGCTTGGGACACAGCAAGTGCTATAAAGGTATTTTTTGTTACTATGTATGGAAACCCAGTCTAAAGCATTTCCATATTCCATGTGTCTCACACATAGTAAGTGCTTTTGTGTTGACTCCATTTAATGACTAGCTCAAGAACAAGAGACTAGAAGTCAAATAGACCAGGTCCAATGCCAGCTCAGCCACAAATTAACTCTGTGACCTTAAGCACATCAAGTGATTTCATCTGAGTCTCAGATTTCCCAGTTTATAAAATGGGAATCATACATGCTACCCCGTGAATCTCACAGAATTGTCATGCTACTTAATTCAACAAAAAAAATGTGTAGACAGAGTATAAACTACTAGATAAATGGCAGGGATGCAATTAGTTTAGTCTTGATGAAACCACCCCTTAAGGGCCTCTGAAGGCCTTTGCTTGATGGTCATTCTCACCCTACTACAAATGCAGAAAAGACAGTTCCCTCCAAAGTAACGCCATTTGCAGAGAACTTTTGCTGAGCTAAGTAGTGTGATAAAAGCAAGCTGCAAATGGGTCCTTATTCTTAACCAAAATGAAGAAACCACTGCTCTGTGTCCAATATGGGGCAAGTTAGGAGTTTTCTGCTGTATATGGCTATGTTCCAAGGCATCTAAAGAGTTTTGCCAGCAGTGACATACAGGTACCCATTTAAGATGTTGGAAGTTAGGTAGAACATGATGTTACAGACCAGACAATATTATAAAGAAGACATTTGTTTTAGTTGTTATTTATGTTTAAAGTTAGACACATCTCAGTTTCAGTGCCAGTTCAATCATTTACAAGCTATGTAACTTATTTAATCTCTCTCAACTTCATCAAGGACAGTTGCAAGAATTAGAGACCTAGTACAGACTCTGGCACATAAAAGATAATGCTTTGTGAATTTAGTGGTCATTGTTTTTATCAATCCCCTCTTTAGAGATTCCCATGTTAGTTGTTTCAGCCTGAACATAGGGACCAAACGCCCTCAAGTTCATCCTTGCCTGTTCCTTCATTTCACTGTAGATAATGCTCCATAGTCTCAACCTATCCTGCCAACGAACATTCCTTTGTTCCCCTCCCATCGGATAGGCCAGTTCCTGCTAAGACATGTGCCTTCTAATGTGCTCCCCATCCAGGTAACATTTGCTAAAAGATACTAACGCATGGAAACTCTTAAAGACTAATTATGATCATTTTTGAGCACATTTCTTCAACTCTTCTTTGGTGGAAAACATTCCCTGGTTATTACTAAAGTCCTAAAAAGTCTTCTCCGAAACACTCAGCTGGTTAGAGCCACACCAATTAGAGAAAGAAACAGCATAATGCAGAAGAAAACAGCTCAGGTTTTCTAATCAAAGAGACCTCTGTCCCTTGGGCAGCTGTGTGGCCTGAATCACTGCTTCCTAATCCATAAAGTAGGAATGATAACATGTACCTCATGGGCTTATCGTGATAACTAAAAGAAATTACATATCAGTTAGCTTTTGCTGCCTAATAAATCACCCCAAAACTTAGTGATTTATAATAACAACCACTTATTTAATTCACAAGTCTGTGGGTTTGCAATTTGGGCTGGTCTCGGCTGGGCAGTCCTGCTGGGCTCAACTGGGCTCTTGAGCCTAGGTTCAGAACCCACACACACCATGCCCAACACATTCAACTGGCCAAGGCTAGCCCAGATTCAAGGAATGAGGAAATAGACTCTGCCTCCTGATGATGAGAGTTGCTTCAAATTTTTGTGGCAAGTTTTGAATTATACCTTAGGTAGTAAATATAAAACTTGGTCCTCAAACTAAATGAATAGATTTCTATCACATTCTTTGTTCAGAAATTCTTGCAG